>VSMD01003963.1:0-33753 GCA_008750895.1 Mirza zaza | reverse complement strand
GGACAGAACTCCCTTAGCATGTTGTGATGGTTAATTTCACGTGTCGGCGTGGCAGGGCTATGGTACCCAACCAGCTTTGAGCAGACCACCCTTCACAAGGAGGGTGGGCTTCAACTAACCAGTTAAAGGCCTTACGGGTAAAGACCAAGGTTTCTTAAGAAGGAATTCTCAAGACGGAAACAACAGCTCTTACCTGGATTTCCAGCCTGCAAATGGCCCTACGGATTTCAGACTTGACAGCCCCAACAAATGCACTAGCCAACTTCTCAAAATAAATCTCTCTGTGAATATTATTAATCTACACTCTATTGATTCTGCTTCTCTCTGGAGAACCTGAATAATACATCTATTTATGCACCTATTTCACAAAATCATATTGTTTCTATATGTAACAATAATATATCTAGCTATGTACACATATAAATAGTAGTAGCAATTCTCAATAAAAATATCTTTTTGTTCCTACTAAATATCAAAAGGTCTAAGGATATAAAATCTTATTAACTGTCTTTGATAGTTTAAGATAAAAGCATTTAATAATTGTCTTGAACTCTAATTTTTATTTAGACATTTACTTTGTTTTGCCAAGAAAGGGATGCTTGATTCAGCACACCCTGTAGTAACGATCAATGCGGAACTCGCGACACAGCCTGTTTGACAAAGCCACATTAAAGCAGGTGTCATAAAAACCGGTCTGTGCAGGAGTTAGCAATGTGATAAAAATGTGTTAAAACTAAGTTAATAATTATTGTATAAGTTTAGATATTAAAGGTTTATCATTTGGGGGTCTCACCAAAATGACCTCAACATTACTCTGGCCACTGTCAAAGTGCCAGGTGTCTGGCTGAGCCAGTGGTCGAGCATTCTGGCCACAAGGATGAGAGTCTCGACTACTGCCCGTCCATGTCGTGTTTTTCTTTTGGGTCTCGACTTATCATGAATTTAGATACTATAGGAAATTTGCAGAGCTGGGGTGTGTGTGTCTGTGTGTGTGTGTGTGTGTGTGTGATGTTCTTACTCATGCCTAAGGAAAAAGAAATGAAAACATCACTGATAATTTTTTTAAAATGCTCAGGCCATAAAAAGAGACATTTTGCCTCTAATAGAAACAAATTATTAAATATATTTCTAACATACCTGAAACTCGTGATGAATCTTGTGGATGTACTTATATATTCTCTTGTGGTGCAGGAGTCTGTGCAGGAAATAGTGCCAGGTGTCCTCAATGACTGCACAGCCAAAGCATCTCACCAAAAGCATGTACCTTTAAGATAAAAATACTACGATGTGTATGAAATGACTTTTATTTAAAACCATATCGACTTTTATTGTCTATTGGGATCACTGCTGGAGACATTACATAAAACCAAAAGCCAGCTTGACCTAATTGAACACACTGATCAATAAAGTCTTAAAAACTGCAAGATACAACTACATGACATAACCTGAAATAAGGGTGAAGAAACCGACTACTACACCAATTCTATTTCATTTTGACAAAAATCCACAGGTATAAAATCAGAAATAAGAAACACAATCCAACACTTCTAGGAAAAGAACAATATTGATGAAGGACTTAAAACTAACATTAGTAATAGCAAAATGATCATTTTTTCCACAAGAAGATACAATTTAAGTGCAATGGGCAAAAAAATAATTTATATACCAACATACTACACAGAAGCTCTTTTATTTTGCTCTTTTTATTTTTTTTTGAGACAGAGTCTCACTTTGTCACCCCGGCTAGAGTGCTATGGCATCACCATAGCTCACAGCAACCCCAAACTCCTGGGCTCAAGCGATCGTCATGCCTCAGCCTCCTGAGTAGCTGGGACTACAGGCAGGGACCACGATACCTGGCTAATTTTTCTATTTTTAGTAGAGATGGGGTCTTGCTCTTGCTCAGGCTGGTTTCGAACTCCTGAGCTCAAGCAATCCTCCTGCCTCAGCCTCCCAGAGAGCTAGGATTACAGGAATGAGCCACTGTGCCCGGCCTCTTTTATATGTTGAATATACATGGACTGTATCTATATATTGGTATATGTATATTCAGGCATATCAGGCACAGGAAGTGGAACCCAAATATTATTTGAATGCAAATATTTGCACTCTGGTTAAATACATATAACAAAATAATAAAATATAAAATATATAATAAAATAAAATATGTGTCCATATAAACAAATACATGTATCTATACAGTCATGTGCAACATGAATGTTGTCGTCTCAGTCAATGACAGACCGCACACACGACAGTGGTCTCAAGACTGTAATACTGTGTTTTTACTGTACCTTTTCTATATTTATATACACAAATAATTATCATTGTGTTACAAGTGCCTACAGTATTCAGTTCAGTAGTACCCTGCACGGGTCCGTAGCCCAGACAACCCAGGTCTGTGCGAGCACACCCTGTGACATCTGCACAACGGCAAAGTCACTGAACGATGCATTTCTCGAGAGGCGTCCCTTCTGAGTCATGAGTTAAATGACACATGCCTGTGTGTGTGTGTGCGGATTCACATACACATTGGTATTTATATGGCCATGGTTTTTACAACCCCCCGGAACCAGTTCATATTTTTCATTCATTTTAGACTTCAAATGTAACATTTTTTGCTAGCAAGGATGTTACGGAGACTTGCCATGCTAGAAACTCACCTTCCAATAAAATATTACATTAAAATAAAAGATATGAAAATGTGAACATTTTAAGTTTCTATTGTGGTTTACTTTTCTACTATTTATTTACTCCCAAAGTTGAGAACAAACATTAACCAAACGAACAAAAAAGATAAACATTAAGCATAACTTAACTGGATAATAAACCATGACTGAGTAAAAAAATCAAAACTGTATCTACATACCATCTTGGCATCCTTTCCCAATCATAAGGAATATCGAAATACTCTGTAAAATAATAGGTTCCACAAATCAACGGCAGCTGGATACAGAAGTGATTAAAGAGAAGTACTTTAAAACATTTCCACTGGCCTTCCAGCGTTTCTGCTTTATCCTACCAAGAAAAAACACAGCAGTTAATATTAGCCTCTGCTATTGTATTTTAGCTTGACAACTCTAAGTGAATTCCTAATTTTTCCTCTAATGTTTATACGGGCCTTAATTCAATTGTTAATTTTATGTTGTAGTAACTACAGCTCAGGAATCCTCGCCTTCTAATTTCTTGACAACCACTGTCCCTACTTTAACCAGGTGAGAAAACTGTTAACAGACACTCCCAGCCCTGACACAGAACGAAGACTCTGGTCTTTGCTACCTTCCATCATGCACCTCTTGCACCAGAGTTTCAGAGAGGAACCGTGTTATGCTAGGATTCCAGCTAGGTGTACCTAGTTATTGAAGAAGTACAGGTAGCGTCAGAAGTATTTACTAAGCAGGTGAATGGGTGCTTCCAGGTACTCAGCAGGATTCATTCCAAGAAATGTGTGTTTTTGTTCATATACAATGACAGAATTATAAAGTCCCTGAGCTGAGAACTACAGAGATGTGCCCTGATGATGAAGTTCACAGATTCAAGTCAAAATGAGAAAAATGAGGTCAATATACTGAGATGTTCATAAATCCTCATCAGGACACCAATTTGCTTAGCAAGCCATGATCAAAAAAACTTAATTTATTCAAGTGACAGGGCTTCGCTCAGACAAGAAAAAGTGCTTTGGGTTTTACAAAATGATGGTGATAATACTAGTTACTGTTTTAAATGTCATTACTTAAAAATTCAGAAATTTGCCAACAAAACTCTTTTAACTGAACCACAATATTCAAAGTATGAGACGTGCTCATCGGCAGAAGCTCAAAGAGGTCAACCGCCTGGCCCAGGATCACACGGGCGCAGTTATCAGCGAACTTGGACTAACTGAAATCTCCGTCTCTAGATCCAGTTCTGTTCTCAAAATTCTTTAGGAGTTACCTTCTTGACAAAAACAGGAGCAGCACTGACTGGGAACCAACCTGGAGACCCGGCGCTAACACCAGGGCAGCCGGTACCTGTTAACTCGCTCTGTGATCTCACAGGCCAGTGTCCTCCACAATAAAACGAGGGGATTGGCAAGATAATTTAACAACTGTCTTGGCAGTTCTACTCTGAGCATTATCTCACTCCAGCCCTTCAACTCTCCAGTCAAATAAACGGAAGACCCAGTTTTGGGTTGGCAAGGGTACTATTTCCCATAGAAACCATGTTTCATAGACTTTTAATTTCCCTGCTAGCATGTGATACCTATGCAGCTGCAGAATCCACAACATTTAATCAACTGTAACCAGTCACCTGCAGTGGGTGGAACCTGCGGACATGGACCCATGGACTCAGAGGGCAACTGCATGTGCTGAGTGAATGCAAATTACTTTCCACGGACGAACATGCTCCAAGTGTCTACTTTCCACCAAGACTCTGAGTCCCTGGGTTTTAGTTAGACATAACTTTTTGGAAAAGTAAACAGTAAGCACTAGAAACTATCATGGGTTTGCCAAGCACTGAGAAATCACGTGTCTCTGATAAGCCAGTCCAGATCCCTCCTGAGAACTGCGTGGAGCTGGCCGCCCACACGGCAGTAGCAGCAGCGTCCACCTTGTCACGCACATGGCGCGCTCTCGAGACACGGAGCAGTGAAGCAGATACACAGAAGCTGGGTGCAGCATCATCCCTTATGTGGGAGGATATGAATACTGCACAACAGCCTACCACATACCGTGTTTCCCCGAAAATAAGACCCACCCATACAACAAGCCCTAGCAGGGTTTCTAAGCATTTGCACAATAGAAGCCCTACCCCGAAAATAAGCCCTAGTGACAGGTGTGGCTACGCAGCGCGTCTGCACAACTCATGCATGTCCTCACGGAGCAGGAAAGAACACGAGCAGCCCTTCTCATCTGCCCCGTGAGAGCTCTAGTGCTCCACATGAGAGATCGGGGCCAATGGTTCTGAAGGAAATAGAATTCAGGATGGAATTCGGGGTTTGGAGAGTTAGGATGATGTTCCAGAAGAAGACGACTTAACTATATTTGAATAAATGTAGATTGTTGTACTGCACTTAAAAAGAATAATACATCTCCTGAAAATAAGCCCTAGGGTGTCTTCTTGAGGAAAAATAAATATAAGACCCTGTCTTATTTTTGGGGAAACACGGTATTTAGGGGGAAAAAAAGTTGATCAAGGTCTTGGCATATTACTATCCCCTTAGGTTTTCAGGGACAATAGGGCTGGAGTGAACTGCGAAATAGCACTCACAAATCGCCATGCCTTTCCTTCCCAGCTAGGTGAAATCTTAAGATTTATAAATCCAAATTCAATGAACATCACATTTACTTAAAAAACTATTCTTGAAACGTTATCAATAATGATCTGGGATAATGTTGTTCAATCCGGGAGCAACTAGCAACACGTGGCCAATGAACACTTTAAACATGGTTAGTCCAAATTGAGACGGGCTAAAAAGTAATATAAAATACACACTGGATTGTGAAGACTTAGTATAAGAATATAAATTATCCCATTAAGCATTTCTTATTTCGAATACTTATTGCAATAATAGTTTACATTTATTGAGTTAGATAAAATTATGAAAATTAATTTTCCTATTTCTTTTTACCTTTTCTACATATTCTACTGGAAAATTAAAAATTATATATGTGGCGTTATTATATTTCCCTTGGGCATCACTGATTTAGAGTCTCTTAAAACACAGCTATATTAACTTTCAAAATCTTCAACAACTCTAATGATAATATTGCATTTCTAGTCCCTCATACTCACCTTTTGAATTTTATACTTTCTCATGTAAGGTATAAATTGAAATAAAAATCCAGGTAAACAGAACAAGAAATAAACGACTTCATGAACTATAAGAGATCCCCACGTTGCAAACTGGAACTTGGTGTAATTATCCAACAGATAGTTCCAAGCATTTTTAAATGGTTCTTGCAGAGGATTCTCAGGTAAAAGTGAATCTACATACTCCACGGCCAAGGATGCTGAACTAAAGATGCTGACACTTTCATTTGTTGCCATTTTCCAAATCTCTGCAGACAGCTTTATAATTCTGTAAAATAAATAAATATATAAGCTAAAAAATGAGCTTCAAAAAAAAATACAGTTTTAAAGATGCATCTTCTGATCATTTTAAAAATGATAATCACTAAAGGACTACCAATTTCTCAGGTTCCACATGATTAAAAAAGAAATCTACTGGATAGCATCACCATCTCCATTTGCAGATAACCCTTTAAAAACCACATGTTATTTTTAAGAGCAGTATCTAAAAGAGCTAAATTTTGAGCTATCTTTAAAGAGATTTCCAGTGTGGCCTCCATGGAAAAACTTCTATTAAAAATTTAAATGAACTATGAATAATTTAAATGAATTTTGGGTTTAAAAGTTTCACTTATAACCAAAAGAACCTATAAAGAAAAAGCCTGCCAAATATGACTACATACAACTAAATACTTCTAACCAGGGAACAGAAAGACAACCGTAAACAAAGTCAAACATAAAATGACAAACTGGGAAAAATATTTCCAACATCTTATAACAAAGGGCTAAATAAAAAGTGTGCTTTAGAAAAAGACCAAAAATCCAAGAGAAAAGTGACAAAGGCCATTCATTCGAAAGCAAGTCACAGAAAAATAAAGGCAAATGGTCACTGAACAAGTAAGAATCTTAACTTCACCCAAATGAGGAAATGTGCCCTAAACCAGATACTTCTTGCCAGAGTGGCAAATCGCTAAATATTTAATAGTGTCCAGTGCTACCGGTGTGAGGAAACAGGCATGATCATGCACTGTTGGTGGGGGGATAAATGATCAATAGTTTATCATTTGAGGAAAAATTAGCAACATCTATCACAATTCAAAATGAATACACCCTTTGACCCAGCACTTCTCCCATTCAAGGGACAGATATGCTAAGACAGAAGGAAGTGGTACTTATAATAACAAAAACAAAGAGAAAAAAAAAATAAAAACAAAACAAGTAAGTCCATCAATGAGATGAGTTAAATTAATTCTGTTAAGTCCTTCCATAAACTATACAGCCAGTTAGAAGAATGAGGAGGATCTATATGTTCTACTTAGAAAGATGTCTAAGACAGTGTTATTCCAAATAAGGAGTCACAGAATAGTAAGTATAACAAAGCTTTTGTAAAAAGGGTATGTATTTTATCTATGCACTTGTATGCACATGTACATACAGAGACACACAAACAGATCAGAGAACAATTTAGAGGTGGGGGGAGTGTAACAGAATACAGGAGGAAATCTTACTTTCTACATTATACCTCCTGTACAACTTAAATTTTTTAATGAGCATGTTCTACTTAAATAATAAATAAGCCTAACAGGTCATGAATCAAAAAACAAAAAAACAAAACCAGGGAAACTTACTGAGAATGTCACTTTCCTAAAAATGTTCACTGCCGTTTCTAAAAACAGACATTTTAAAGCCTCAGAAGAGTTCTTAATGGTGCTTAGAATGCTCCCCACTTCCTGCATTGACCTTTTATCCCAGTCTAGACAGGAGATGCTGAGAAGCTCGGCCAACTTCTTCAAGCCTCTGAATTCACTGCCCGTCCTCATTGCTCTGCCCTTCTCATTCTCAGTGGCTCACACCACAGGGACCACACAGGGCTCCACCGTGCCAGTCCAACCTCAGAATGTCTCTGTGCTCACCCGGCCTCTCCTCTAAGAGTGACTGACTGGCCTTCCTGTGCCCTCATCTTACCTCACCAAGAACTGCCCGTCACATACCCTTTGTCTCACCTTCCCTCATCCCTCTCCACCGTCCATCCCCTGAGTCTAAACGCAAGCGCAAGCCTTCCTTTCTCGAGGACCGCTTTCCTAACCTTTATGGTCTCTCCCGAGCAAGCCACATCTCCTTTCTCTCTCTGTGAACCAACCAACCTCTTTCTCAAAGAAGACCTCCACATCAAGGCTGCTTAGCTTGCATCCACGCCACTCACTGGACTATCTGCAATCTAGCTCCCCACCCATACCAAGACGAGGTCGCTGATCTTCTAGGTTGCAAAATAAGACAACCATCCCAACCCTCGTGTTTCTTGAGGTGATCACCAAGTCTGACAGTATAGAACCAACACCACTTATTAGCCATGTGGCCCTGAGCAAAGTACGTAACCTCTCTGGGACCCAGCTCTGTGACGTGCAAAAGTAAACAGCAACAACAGTCCTTGCCAGGAGTCCAAGAGATGATGCGGTTGGGTAACGTGCTCAGCACAGGACCCTGCACGTAGCAGCTACAAGAACGTGACAGTTACCGGGCACTTTCCACCTGGCAGGAAGTGCGTGTTTTAAGCATGCTACACGTACTCTACATACCACACCTTCATAAGGTAGCTACTTTTATTATCTCCATCTTATAAATGAAAAACTGAGTTTTGGAAAGATGAAGCAGCTTTCCCAAAGCCACACAAATGCTAAGTGGGGGTGCTCATCCATCATACTACACCATAACCAAAAGTAAACAACGCACACAATAAATACCACAAGGAGAATACATCTTACAGTTTACCCTCGCCTCCTGAAAAGAGTATTCTACGTGAGCTACCTTCATTTTTTCTTTCCCATTTGTTCTGTAGCAACTGCAATCTTCTTTCTACCCTCTTCGCTGCTCTGAACTTACTCTTACTAAAAGCACTGAGGATCTCCTACCTGCTAAATCCAACAGGCACTCTCTGGAGGTATTTTACTTGGCCAGTCTGGAAGATCTGATACTTCTCTCCTTGAATTGCTCTTTCCTTGGTTCTTGGGATGCACGTGTATTCACTGACAAATACTTAACCTGTGCTTAGGATGTGCCGTCCTTAGGCTGGTGGCTGCCTTCATCCCTGACTCCACAAAAACGTCTAGCGAGGACACCAAGAAGTGCGCAAAGCACCATAAAATTACGCGGTAAGAACAGTAACGGGGGAACACATAGGAGCCTCTAGAGAAAGACACTGTCCACACTGAGCCCTGGAACCGGAGGGGAGGTGACCAGATTAAGACACGGTGGACAGGGGACGTGGGGAGGGAGGTGTTCTGAGCAGAGGAACCACAGCCCACAGACTCGACCAGGAGAGGAGCAAGGACGTGGCACTTCCTGCCTCAGGGTGCCTGAGGTTCAGCTTGCGGGGAAGGAGCGCTGGAGGACCGAGGCTGGGAGGTTTCCCAGTGATGCCTGCCTCGGTCCCTTCTCACTGCTCCAGACTGCCCTGGGTGGCCTCAACTTACCTTCTGTCTCTGAAACAGTCTGACTGCACCTCTCCCCCCGACCCTCGCCCCTGCACTCCAGGGTCTGACCGTGCAAGGCCCACCTGCCACCCCACCTGAAGCGCAGAGGCACATGGCACCGTGCACCGGCTGCGACTGCGACTGCGCCTACAGCTCTGCCAACGCCCCCCGCCGCGCCGCCCCCACCCCGGCGCCCCACACGCGACCTTGCGGGCCCCCGCGCGAGCGCGCCGCGAGCTCCGCCCGGCCTGCAGACTCCCGGCGGGGCGCGGGGCAGGAACGAGGGCGCGAGGGGCGCGCGCCGCCAGCCGGCCGGCCGCCGCGGAGGGAACCCAGGCGGCGGGCGCGGGTCTCCAGGAGGGAGCTTCCCGCGCCTCCTCCTCCCACCCGGCGCCGGCTCCGGGCGGACCCGCGGGCGCGGCGCGGAAGTGCAGCTGCGGGTGGCGGAGGCGCCGCCGAGAACCGCGAGGGGCCCGGCAGGAGGGTGCGCGCCCCGGCGGCGCTCCGCCCGCGTCCGGCCCGCCCGCACCGCCGCCGCCCGGCCCTCTCCCGCCCGCACCGCGGCCCCGCCGCCCGGCCCGCGCGCTCACCTGTCCGGCCCCGCCGCCCGGCCCGCGCGCTCACCTGTCCCGCCCCGCCGCCCGGCCCGCGCGCTCACCTGTCCGGCCCCGAGGCGACTGCGGCCACCGAGACCCAGCCCCGCCAGGTGCCTCGGAACCTGCCTCGCCCAGCTCCGAGTGGGGCCGGGGGGCGTGGCCGGCGCCTCCTGCCGCTATTGGCCTAAGGGGGTTCCGGCCCCGCCTTCCCGGCGCAGCGATTGGTCTGTGCCTCTGCCGGCCTCGCGTGACTAGCGGGAGCGGACGCCAGGCGGCCGCAGCCATTGGCTGCGCGGATGGAGTGAGGATAGTGAGACCCGCGCGTCCGGCCAGTGGCGGGCGCCGCAGCGCGCCGGGGGGCGGGGACGCGTGAGAGCGCGCGACGGCGCGAGGGGCGGCCCGGCCGGACGCCCCGCCCCGCCGCGAGGGGTCGCCTTGGCAACGCGGTTCCCGGCTGCCCGTCGGCCGGCGCGGGGTCGGGTTTCGCGGCGGCCGAGTCCCGCGGTCCGGGAGGAAGGCGCGCGCGGCTGCTGTGCGTTTGCGGGCCCCGCCGCCTCCGGGCTGCCTTTCGGCCCCAGACCCTCCTTCCGCCGCGTCCCCGGCCCGTAGCCAGGCCGTCTGTGGGAGACGGGGTTGCGGGCGCGCCCCGCAGTGAGAGACGGGAGCGCGGGGAGACGGCCGCCGCGGGCGTCGGGGCCGCGACCTCACCGCGGGGCGCCCAGGTGCGGGTCCCCAGGTGCGGAGGACGCGCAGGTGTGGGGTCCCCAGATGTGGCGACCCCAGGTGCGACGCCCGCGGGTGTGGCGACCCCAGGTGCGAGGACCGCAGGTGCGGCGACCCCAGGTGCGGAGATCCGCAGGTTTGGCGCCCACAGGTGCGGAGATCCGCAGGTTTGGCGCCCACAGGTGCGGAGATCCGCAGGTGTGGCGACCCCAGGTGCGGCGCCCACAGGTGCGGAGATCCGCAGGTGTGGCGACCCCAAGTGCGGCGCCCCCAGGTGCGGGGATCCCCTGGGGCGGGGACCCCAGGCGTGACGACCTCAGGTGCGGGGACGGCAGGGGCGGTGACCCCTGCGCAGAACTAAGTGCGGGGCCGGCCGCACACTCACCTGTGTTGCAACGTGAGCCATTTCATGCCCTCTGAGCATAAACACCCGGAAACCCGGTGTGCTGGGTATGACGGTAAAACCGCAGATGATGGGGCAACACGCCAACAAACCTTCACCAAGGAAAGAGCCTTTTTAATACCACACAAGGACGCTATTCGGGCTACTGCGGGCTTTTTTCTTTTTTTCAGTTTTACTAAGGTATAACTGAAAAAACCATCTATTTACGGTGCACACCTGTTTTGACTTATGCCTGTGTGAGTGTGTTGTGTCAAAGCCCTTTGTACACGGTTTCTGAAAACAGGACGCTGTCGTTTCCTCCAGGCTTTGCTCAAACTGGATCTTCTGCCTGGAGGAATCAGCCTCCTCCCCCAATCAATGCAGTTGCCACCTCCTCCCCCGTATCAATCCAGGTGCCTCCTCCTCCCCCATCCATCCACGTGCCACCTCCTCCTCCCCCCATCCATCCAGGTGCCACCTCCTCCCCCCCATCAATCCAGGTGCCCCCTCCTCCCCCCATCAATCCAGGTGCCTTCTCCCCCCATCAATCCAGGTGCCTCCTCCTCCCCCATCAATCCAGGTGCCTCCTCCTCCCCCATCAATCCAGATGCCTCCCCTCCCCCCATCAATCCAGGTGCCTCCTCCTCCTCCCCCCCATCAATCCAGGTGCCACCTCCTCCCCCCATCAATCCAGGTGCCTCCTCCTTCCCCCATCAATCCGGTGCCACCTCCTTCCCCCATCAATACAGGTGCCACCTCCTCCCCAGTTCCTAACAGGCCACTGACCAGTACAGGTGCACAGCCCCACAGCTGGGGGACTACAGCCCTGTAGGGTCAGACTTGTCATCTTAGCAGTGTGTTCTGAGATAAATAACTTCTGTAAGTCCTATTCACACTTCTGTAATATGGGTGTTATGATAATGCCTACACAAGAAGTGCTCAGTAAATATCAGTTATTACTTCTCATTTAGAGTTCTTTTATACCAAAGTCGATCTATCTTCTCACTCAGCGCCAGGTGTTACGTGTGTGCAGGGGTCCAAGTATCATCTTAAACCTTGGAGATTCAGAGCCGGAAGGAAATGCCTATCTGGCAGCTCTACTCACTCCCCTACCATGAAGAAACGGGGGGCTCAGAGAACAGCTGCCATGTATTGAGGGGCCTCCGTATCTCAGGCACATTAGCACGCATCGTTTCTTTCAAAACCTTGTGACACAGGCACTGCTGTTGCCATTTTAAAGACAAATAAGTGTCACAGTTTAAGTGTTGAAAGTCACAGCTCGCAACTGACAGAGGGGATGCAAACCCTGACCCACCCGGTGTGCACGCCTGTGGGCTTCCCAGGATTACCACCCCAGAATCCTGACCCGGAGCATGCCTCCCTTCCCCCAGGCAGCCTCCCCTTCCTGAAGTGAGGTACTGGCAGCGTCTAAGTCAGGAGGAGGAAGCTGGCTTACGACCAAACAAGGAAGGCGGCACCCTTAGCACATTGCCCTGGAACATTATGCTGCCCTTTTAAACCTGATAGATTGTTTCATAACCCATCAGCAGTGAAGCGCAGAAATACCTGAGTCCTCATGCTATAAGGAATACCAAGGAGATAATCAATGCTAGGAATCATATGCCAGAGACCGTAAGACACAGGAAGAGATTTAATATCCCCTGACATCCACACCGCCCACCAGAACCCCAGCGGTGACGGCTTTCCACCAGGCGTGGTTGCCCCAAAGCAGCTGCACGGCGCAGGTTCACGGCCCCAGCCTGCAACTCTGCTCAAACCCGGGGCTGCCTCCTTGGCAGGATTTCTAAGACACCTCTGCACCTTAACTTCTGACCTCTTTTTCATACAAGCTTAGAACAAGCTGGAAATGCTTCTATATGCCTTTAAAAAAAAAGCCATCTCAAACTGGAGAGGCAAAGGTTGACATGAGGAAGGAAAGCTCTGAAATCAGAGCTTTGAATCCAGACACTGGGACCCCAGCAGATCACTCTATGGCACAAAAGACAGAAAGACAAAGAGGTGTTTGACATGCCAAGTAGTTAGGACTTTGTTACCACAATAGGCTGAGATTATATTTTAAGAAAAGCTTTAAAATTGTTAGATAAATCTTTAACTGACAGATTCACAGAGAGTTTCACGGAACATTAGAGTTTGGAAGGGATGAGTAAAGATAACGACCTCACATTTTTCTTGGAGCTTCCCTGAGAAACAGCTGACAGTGCTCCGAGTTCATCAGCCCGTCCACACACCTGTTGACAAAGGATGTGCTTGGAGGCCACATTACTGCACAAATTCGTGTTTCCATCAAGTGGGCATAGGTTTTTTCCAATTAAATTCTTTGTACTTTCATTTGTAATGGAAAGTTCAACTAAGTGTTAAATATGCTTCTATGTTTAAATTTGAACACTCGATATTAACTAAATAGAAATGTTATCGCAGGCATCTTCCCTCTTGATTATCAACTGTTGTGGCAACAGCTCATGCTGACCTTTCAAATTCCAGAGGAATGGCCGCACACCTGTCCCTCCTCGCTCCTTTCCCTTCTTCCTGTGTCCAGTACCTGGCCACCAACCCCTCTCCTCCACCCCCATTTCCTCAATTCCTTTTATTTAATATCAAAACCACAATTTATTCCTCAGTTGCTTTAGAGTTGCTTTGACTTTCTTTTTGGTCCAGTGCTACTTGTTTTTATCTTCATCTTGTGTCCTGCTCACCTTAGGGACATAAAAATATAAAACATTTAATTTCACCAATCCTTGAGGAACTTTTCCTTGATGGTTAAGGTTACTTTTTCTTGGAAAATAATGTTCAGTGACTTACGTTATTGATTTAATAGTCTTGTCTTACAAGTTACTCTGATAACAAATTAAAAACATAGATTTGTAAAGTTACAAAATGCAAATTTTACAAAACTAACAGGCAACATTTTTAACCTCGAACTCAATAGAGAAAAATCAAGTACACTGTGAAACAAATAATATACAAACTTTTATTCAAAGGTAATTTCAAGAAAGACATGTTTTGGTCATTTTAAAGTGAGATAAATTGAAGATCTCAGAAAAACTATCTGATCAGCACACATGGCTACTCACAGGAAGTTCTCTCTTCTGTTAATAGCAGCTAAATTTGTACACACAGAAAAAATTCTTAAACCATGCAAATTTCAGTTTAATTCCATACATTCATTATATTCATCAAAAACCTGCATTAATGTTCATGCCAAAGTGTTACTTTAAGAAAAAAATTAAAAATACACACCAAAACATGACCAAGATTGAACTAAAGAAAATAATAAATAAGCTTAATTTATATTTTATTTAAAAAAGTTTGGCATCACACATATTCAAGTGTGTTACACCATGTTCATTCCTCAGAAGTGGCATTTTAAAGTATTAAGCATTGTTAAATATCAAAAAATACAACTCTGTTTTACAATGTAGTACTGGCATAATTCAAAGTACTGTGCCAATTATAAATAGTATAATCAAGTTTCAAACATCTTTTCAAACATATTTAAAGGAAAGCATATAGACACACTTTTATATGCACACAATTTATTATACCCATGTAATCAAAGATATTTTATAAAAGCAAACTGTTTTATCCCTCAGCTAGTTTGTATACTTATGTATGTAGATTTTAATACCTGTTCAAAGATTTTCAGTTCCTGGGTATATTTTCAGGAAAAGAAATACAGATAAAATTTAATTTTACAAGAACACACATTACTTTATCCTCCTTCACCAAGCAACCCATAGTCCTTCCAGGTTGGTAAGAACTAGTCTTTATGAAAGCAACTGTCGGCTAAAGACTACAGAGTCAGTCTGACAGTCCAGTGTCTTATGAAAATTCAGTCAGCTGCTGCTCGTTGCAGAAAAAGCCTACACGGTGCTTCTACCGAGAATAATCTTCAGTGTCCAGGCCTAGAGAGGCAGACGCTCGTATCTTCTGCCGAGACGCAAAGTGCAGCTGCAAGTGGAGAAGTGCTAATTCGCAGTCACTTCGGAAATGCTTGTTGGAGCCTGGCTCGTGTACAAAGGTGCCGGAAGTGTCCTCGAGGCTCATAGTGGCTTATCAATAACTGTGACGCCTGGGCAAACACAGGAAGGAGAGAACAGATGTCACGGGCAGCATTCTGAACCTCTCGGAAAACACCGAATTCTTTATTACTATAGCAACGGGGACTGAAGAAGTCACCATGTTTTTGAATCTCTTCAACTTCAGCAGTGCTATCATTTTAACCTAAACGACGGTGAAATCTGTTCAGTTAGGGTCCAGGACTGCATCAGCCTAATCCAGACCTAGTCTTTTGCTCTTTATAGTTACAATTTGGAAAAAATAATTTTACTCAGGATACCAACATTCACCTGGTACCCCGCACAGGGGCACAAAGAAACTGTCACACATCATGGTGCGTTCGTTGCCTCAGTGGTGGTGATGGTCCCGTGAGGGTGCACATGTAAAGTGATAAAAAATGAACATGCAAGGCCAGGCGCGGTGGCTCACGCCTGTAATCTTAGCTCTCTGGGAGGCCGAGGTGGCCGGATCATTTGAGCTCAGGAGTTCGAGACCAGCCTGAGCAAGAGAGAGACCCCATCTCTACTATAAACTGGAAAGAAATTAATTGGCCAACTAATATATATAGAAAAAAAAATTAGCCGGGCATGGTGGCGCATGCCTGTAGTCCCAGTTGCTTGGGAGGCTGAGGCAGCAGGATTGCTTGAGCCCAGGAGTTTGAGGTTGCTGTGAGCTAGGCTGACGCCATGGCACTCACTCTAGCCTGGGCAATAAAGTGAGACTCTGTCTCAAAAAAAAAAAAAAAAATGAACATGCAGTTGACCCTTGAACAGCACGGGGTTGGGGTGCTGACCCCTCCCCCACACAACTGACGCCTCACATGAACTTCTGACTGCCTAAGCACTCACTGCTAACGGCCGGAAAGAACCAGCAGCCAATTAACACACGTACACTGTGTTCTCATAATAAAGTAATCGAGAGAAAAGGAAATGTTATTAAGAAAATCACAGAAGGGAAAACATATTTACTATTCGTTAAGGGGAAGTGGACACTCTAAAGGTCTTCATCCTCATCATCTTCACGCTGAGTAGGCTGAGGAGGAGGAAGAGGAGGAAGGCTGGTCTTGCTGTCTCAGGTGGCAGAGGAGGGGAAGGGGAGGCACACTCGTGTGACCTCACAGACACACTCTGTAATTTCTGCCTGACTGGTCTGTGCACCTCTCCGGAAGGTTCCTCGACAGTGCCCATCCCCTCCCGCTGTCTGCTGCAGCGTCGGTGCCGGCATCACAGGAGGCCCCGTTGCCAAGGGAGCCAACAGCGTCTTCCATAGTCGGACCCTCCTGCCGGCTGTCTGAAGCCGGTTTGTTCTCTGGCTCTGCATCTTCCTCCTCGCTGCCGGCCAGGTTTAGAAGCTTCTCCATCAAGTCGCCTTCTGTAAATTCCTCCAGTGTAGGGTCTGCTAGCTCTTGAATTTCTCCAAAACCCACATCTGGAAACCCTTCACCCCTCACTTTGTGCCACACCCACATCTCTTTCTCGGGGTGCTTGGTTGGCCGTTGTAGATCCGGGAGGCCACGCACAGCGTCTGCACACGGCTTTCCCCGGCAGACATTCCTTGTTTGGGCTGATGGCTTTCACGGCTTTTCTTGTAGCAATGATGGATCTTCAGCGGTGTGGTCCTACCAGGCTTTTGTGATGTTCTCTCTGTTGGGGTTCTCCTCCACAGCACCCACAATCCTTTCCACAAAGTGCCAGGTGTAACGAGCCCCCAAGGTCCTTGTGACCCTGATCTAGAGGCTGAATTAGAGATTTTTTTGGCAGCAAGCAGAGCATTCCGGTGCCTTTGGTGCTGAACCCACGGGGTTCTGGGTGGCCGGCAACGTTGTCCAGTCGCTAAAGGACTTTAAAAGGCTGCCCCTTCCTGGCAGAGTACTTCCTGACGTCAGGGACAAAGCATCGATGGAACTAACTACTGTTCAGGCCTTCTTGTTGTACAATCAAAAGACTGGCAGCTGGTATCCATCTTTTTTCTTAAAGGCTCAGGCGTTAGCAGCTTTATAGATGGGGCAGTTCTGATCACAAACTCGGCTGCATTTGCACAATACAGTAGTGTTAGCCTATTTCTTCCTGCCTTAAATCCGGTGCCCCCTTCTCTTCCTTACTAATAAATGTTCTTTGTGGTATTTTTTCCCTCTAGAATAGGACATGCTTGTCTGCACTTAACCTGTTGAGGCACATATGCTTTCTCCTCAACGATTTTCTTAACTCACACGCTGCCTCTTAGTTGGCAGAAGCTGCTGCTTCTGTTATCTTGACTTTTTAAAGCCAAACCTCTTTCTAAAATTATCAAATCATCCTTTGCTGGCATTAAATTCTCCAGCTTTATATACTTCACCTTCATTTTGCCGTAAGTTGTCATATAGTGACTTAGCTTTTTCTCGAATCATATTAGAGTCCACAGGTATGCTTTTCTTACAGCAATCCTGCACACACGTAAAAGCTGCATTTTCGATATGAGGTAAAAAGGCAGTTCACAAAAAGCGCAGAGTTTTCACGCCTGCTGGCGTAACTGCAGCCGTGACCTCGCAAATCCCCTTTCATTTCCACAATGGTCCTCACCCTGGATGCATTTATCTTGAAACGGTGGGGACTGTGGCTACAGCCCTCAATCTATAGCACATGCCGAGCAATCCCCTTTTCCTTGTCATGTCACGCTCTTCTCTGCTTCTGGGGAGCACTTCCAGCATTGCCAGCGGCACTTCCTACGGGTCCCGTGGTTACTCAAGGGTTACGGAGTTGCACTGACCACGGTGAAAACACGCCAGGACTGCAGATTGCTTTTCACCTCGAAGCGCCATTGACTGGAGAGGCGAACTGCTCACTGGGAGATGCTCGACGCCATGCAGCGCTTCAGGCGGAGACCCGCAACGCTTGTGTTCACCAAACAGCAACGGGAGGCGGCCATGGGATCGTTACGGCAGCACAGCAGGTGCTGTGGTTCATCTCATGCACTTGCTCACATCTCTCTCAACCGCGAACAGCGCCATGCATGGCCTCCAAGGGTTTGTGTGTGTTAAGTTTTGATAAATTTTAACTTTTTAATAATAGATTTATATATTTTTATGGTAGTAAATGATAAAAAAAGACTAGTATCTACATATATTTTATGCATTTGTGACATACCTTTTTCTTAATTTTTTCAGTCATTCTAGGCTACATGGTTCGTCTGTTTTTGCAAATTGTAGCAAATCTCCACAAATTCTTCAATATATTTATTGGAAAAAAAAGTCGCATGTAAGTGGATTCACACAGCTCAAACCCACATTGTTCAAAGGTCAACTGCATGCTATTCATTTTATGTCAGTTTGTACCTCGATGAAGCTGTTAAGAAAATTCATCTAATATCGAGCCATGTTACTCTGGAATCCTACTATAATAGTTCTTCTATTAAGTATTGTTTCGTATATGCATAAACAACAGTGATGGTTAATTAGCATAAACATTTTTTCCTCTAATGGATCAATTACAGAAACATTCTAATATTTAAAAGAATATAAATATCATCAGAATAATATGAAACATATAGTTTTAAAGGCTCACCATTATATTTATTAAGGAGCATTACCATTTTTTCTTACTACAAGAACGGACCCAAAATGGTATTTTACCATGCAGCCAATGGAGTGCTTAAGAAAGAAATGTCACTCCACAGTCATGCCATCTCGTGGAGCCCCGCTGTGGGGAGACGGTGTAGGAATCCCACGGTCTAGATGTCCGAGGAATTAAAGCCTTGCACACAGTGAATTCCTCTCCACTGCACACAAATTTTAGTGATACTACCTTTTTTTATGTGATTCTGTACTGCAAAGATTTGGGATTTTGAACACAAACGACTGTGGAAGGACAAAAGAACAGTGGTGCTTTATTTCAGAATATATAAAGCCATTGTTAATTGTTTTAAAAATAAGATATAAAATATATTTTGAGAAGAAATTTTCTCATAACAGGAAAACAATCACGATGATGCCATCTCTCTGCATTACGACAGAAGACTCTGAGAAAGGGAGACGTTACCTGCATAGCTCCTCCCCGTGCTCATGCAGGACGACACCACCGTCCATTTATCGGTCGTCGGGTTATAATATTCTACCGATGCCAAGTTACAGGAACCATCATCCCCTCCAACAACATATAACAGACCATTAACTGCACAGACTCCTTTAAAAAATTAGAGAAAACAATTATTTTTAAAACTTGGATGAATATGAATATCCCTGTACATGTTTAACGGGGTGATCCAGAGACACTTATTTTTCGGGCGGCAAGAAGATAATGAACATGTCAAGAATTCCTGTTATGTGTGAGAGTCTAACACCACTTCTAAGCTCCCACTGTCGTGTAAGTAGTAGTTACTTTATATATGCATCATTTCATTTAATTTTCACAATAATCTTACTATATAGATTAGAAACTATTTTGATCCTCATTTTATTAAAAAAAATAGAAAATTAAAGCTCAAAGAAGTTTAGTAACTCTCCCAAAGTCAGCTTCTTAGGGAATCCTAAGGAAAAAAAAAATATCTATTAGCAGAAGGTAAAAAATATTCTTAAATTATTATACTGAATGGTTAACTATTTTATCTCCTTTAAAGGGGGAAGAAATAGTATTTGATCATTTAAAAAACTCAGTTTTTCCAGCAAACATATAAAAAAATGCTCAACATCTCTAATCATTAGAGAAATGCAAATCAAAACCATGATGAGATATCACCTAACCCCAATGAGATTGGCCTCTATCAAAAAATCCCAAAACAACAAATGCTGGGGAGGATGCAGATAGACAGGAACACTCCTACACTGCTGGTGGGACTGCAAATTAGTGCGACCTCTGTGGAAAAGAATTTGGAGATACCTGAAAGAGCTAAAAATAGAAATACCATTTGACCCAGCAATAGCATTATTAGGCATCTACCCAAAAGAGCATAAGACATTCTATTATAAAGACATCTGCACCCGAATGTTTATGGCAGCACAATTCACTATTGCAAGGACATGGAAACAACCCAAGTGCCTGTCAATTCATGAGTGGAGTATTAAAATTTGGTATATGTTTACAATGGAATATTATTCCATTCTAAGAAACGACAGCGCGCTAGCACCGCTCATACTATCCTGGATTGAGCTTAAGCCCATTATCCAGAGTGAGGCGACACGAGATCAGAAGAATGGGCCCCACACGTACTCGCCATCACATTGGTACTGACTGATCAACACCATGGTGCTCACAGGGTGGTGGTGCTCACCAGGGATTCGGGGGTTGGGGGGTAGACTCAACAACTGAGGGATGTGGTGAGCACTGTGGAGGGGAAGGCTTGCTAGGGAGAGGCAAAGATATAAAATGCAACCGAAATGTTTGTACTCTTATATTTCCTTGATATAAGTTTTAAAAAATAAAAAATATATAAAAAAAAACAAACTCAGCTTTTTGCAAAAATTCAGAATACGCAGAAAACTATAAAGAAATAAAGATCACCTCTAATCTTATGCCACTTAGAATAATAACCATTAAAATTTTGATTTCTACTCTAGCTAACCTTTCTCTGTGCTTATATACTCAAACACTTCCTTTTTTAATCCCAAAGCAGCTCACAATACACATGATACTTTATTATTATCCACTTCTGGCAAACAATATACCTTGGAAATTTCCTCAAATTAATAAATATAAATGTACAGAGTTTTTAGCGACTACATAGTAGTCCATTTATGATAGTATCAATATTTAATCACCTTTTACTGAGAGATATTTAATTACTTTTAGTTATCTTTTGCTTTGTTCTTATCAATGATATTGCAATAAATAAGGGTCTTTTGCATACTTTTCTGAATACTTGTACAATTATTTCTTACTATAAATTCTTTTTTTTTGAGACAGAGTCTCACTCTGTTGCCCGGCCTGGAGTGCGTGGCGTCAGCCTAGCTCACAGCAACCTCAAAGTCCTGGGCTCAAGTGATCCTCCTGCCTCAGCCTCCCAAGTAGCTGGGAGTACAGGCATGCGTCACCATTCCCTACTAATTTTTTCTATATATTTTTAGTTGTCCAGCTAATTTCTTTCTATTTTTAGTAGAGACAAGGTCTCACTCTTGCTCAGGCTGGTCTCGAACTCCTGAGCTCAAACAATTCTCCTGCCTCGGCCTCCCAGAGTGTTAGGATTACAGGCGTGAGCCACTGTGCCTGGCAACTGTAATTTCGTAAAAAGAAAAATGCTGCCCTTTTGCGGCCATCGCCAAAGTGGCAGTGGCCAAAATGAAGTTCAATCCCTTTGTGACTTCGGACTGAAGCAAGAACCGGAAAAGGCATTTCAATGCACCTTCCCACGTTCGAAGGAAGATTATGTCTTCCCCTCTTTCCAAAGAGCTGAGACAGAAATGCAATGTTCGATCCATGCCCATCCGAAAGGATGATGAAGTTCAGGTGGTTCGGGGACACTATAAGGGTCAGAAAATTGGCAAAGTAGTCCAGGTTTGCCGGAAGAAATATGTCATCTACATTGAACGGTGCAGCGGGAAAAGGCCAATGGCACAACTGTCCACGTGGGCATTCGCCCCAGCAAGGTGGTTATTACTAGGCTTAAACTGGACAAAGACCGCAAAAAGATCCTTGAGTGGAAAGTGAAATCTCACCAAGTAGGAAAGGCAAAGGGCAAGTACAAGGAAGAAACACTTGAGAATAAAGTGTTTTATTTTGCAAGAATAAAATAATCGTATGTACAACTTTCATTAAAAACTGCTAAAAGAAAAAAATAGAAAAGAAAAAAGAAAACTGCTGAATCAAATGGTAGACACCATTTAAAAGCTCATTATTTCAATTTAATTTTGTCTGAAGTATATTTACTATCCTTTGTGCAGAAGAACAGGCCAAGTGCAAAAATAAAATAAAGTATATTTAATCACCTAGAAAAGGTGTAGTGCCACTATGAACTCTTATAAGAGGACATCAAAGAATCCCCGAAGGATGCTGCCCACACTGGTCTTTGCAGTTTTGCAGTTTTCCTAACATAATTAACAGATGCTTGCAGACTTTTTACGCGATGCAATAATAAGCCCACACCTCCACACAGCACTGAAGAGTCCACCAGCAACACTGTTCTGTGCAGAGGGGCGGATCCTCTCTCTGCCACCCCAACTCAACGGTGTCACTGTTCCAGCCTCTTGACAGGAAACAAACTCACTCCATTTCAAAAGTAGTTCAAGTCCCTGAAGCAAGAGCTGCACACAAGCTGCCCAAAGTCGCTGCATGTGTGTGCAGGTCTCTATTCCAGCCCACGACGGGCAACATGGGACTGGGGAGAGACAGAACGACCCCGGAATGCTCCACTGTGATGGAAGGAAGAGTCAGGAGCCCTCCCAGTTGGTCTGCGCGGGGCTGCCAGGGACAGGGCGTCACAGCAGAGCGGGAGCTCAGCCCTCACGTCCGCGTGAATACGGCAGCGACGCACTCGGAAGACGTCGGTTCCACTGACAAACCCGCTAATTCACCACAGATTCCTCTGGGCAGGCGGGAGTCCAGTCCCTCTGCCAAGGCACAAAGCCTGCTCCTTCCCGCAGTGCTCCCTGGCTCCCGCCAACTCCGTGCACCTCGTCACGTCACCTGATCACGCGTGCATGGCAGCCCCTTGCAGAGGTGCTGCGCAGTGTGAGGTTCTAGTGACCTGATTGAAATGCACTTCGTTTCGCTCCACTTGATGTCATCGTTGACCATATTTATGAAAACTTCTGAAATCTGACGTATAAGCTGCTTGTTATTTCTAATTTACTGGGATGCTGTCACCTCCCCTCATTTGAAACTGAATGTGTCCTCCCCTCCTTGCTAGCTTAACCCTTTCTTCCCAACTCAGGTGTTTGACGAGGTCTTTCTCGTAGAATACTGAAAAGGATGGGCTGGTAGATCTTACCAGAAGTTTGTTCAGATTATCAGAAATACGGAATTGTAAAATACTCTCTATGAGCATATATAAAAAACTGAAAATTAGATGTTCCATAGGATTATATTGTCTTGTAAATTATAGAAGTGAATTATTTTTTATTATTTGCATGGAAAATAAATATACGTGAGAAGGAAAAACAAACTGAAAACTAACTTTCATATTTACCTCACTCCCTGATGGCTACCAAATAAAGAAAGCTCAATTAACTGTGGTCCAAATCGAAGCATGAAACAATTTTGCAGCAGAGACTTAAGAAAAGTTTTTTCTTAAACCCCACCCTTTCCCACAAAATTTGCCAAAGGCCAGAATAATGACAGCTCTCTATATGCAAATTATCTCTGTATTCTTCTGGATAAAAGAGATGAGCTAATTTTGATATGAAAACAATAAACATATGTAGAGAAAAAAGTTTATTTCAATCTTTAGACGATAATCGTGAAAGTCCAAGTTGCAGGTGAGCTCCCTAATCCAGGAGGGCGCGTGCATGGGTCGCCACGGTGGTTCCAGCTCGACACAGACCACGGCGGAAAGGCTCTAGCAACTCACCAAACGCAGCTGAGAGGAGGGGCCAGCTCCAACAGGATCAATGGCAGACTCTGCTCTGCTGCTGGCGTCCTCGTAAGCCCACACACCCCGTCTCCCGTAGGAACCACTGACCAAGTAAAGGGAGACTAACAAGAACACTTTGGGGAGTGCCTCTTGCAACACCATCCAATGGTGTATACTAGAATTATCAGGATCTTGTTTCAGACCACGGGAAATGGCATGAAGATGATGGTGTTTTGAAGATTAACATTTCCTGAAAAGCTATCAAGTCTTCCTGAATCTAGTTTCCATTTGTATTTCCCCCCCTTAGATCTTTGTTCCCAAGCAATCCATTAGTTCCTTAATCTTGAAGACCTCTGCTTTCTTGAAATTATTAGTTGTTATTGTTTTAGTTTTTTTCATTTTCTGGAAATCCTGAACTGTGTTAGATAAGGGTGACATCTTCAGGCTTACCCTCAGATTCAGATGATCAACTCCCTTTTTAACCAAGTGTCGCTATTTACCCAACTAGACTGAATTCCCCAGGAACTAGGATGTCCGGTGTGCTGTACGTGGAAGGCACCACTCAAAAACGTTTGTGGTGAGAATGCATGAATTCAAGCACCAAATCAAGAAGGCCCTACTCCTGATTAGTTTCCACGTTCATCACCAGAAAGTGGCGGCTAGTAGAAACTGAGTTGACAGAAGCATCTCGGCCACCTGCTACGTTCCAGATGCCACGCTAGCCATTCACTCCGTAGGGTGACTGCGTGTAAGTTTCTGCCTCACAAGTGTTCAAAATCTACCAGAGAACCCAGATAAGTAAAAGAACAATGGAAATACAAAGTGACATTAGTACAGCTTTAAATAAAATTCAGTATAAACGTTACAATATTAAACTGGACAATACCTGCATTTCTTCTGCACATGTTCATATCTGCGACCTGTCTCCACGTGTTAGTGGTGGGATCATACACCTCAACACTTTTCCGTACTAAAGGGCCATCGTGACCTCCTACAGCATACAGTAAGTTGTTTAACACACCGACACCTATAAAACACAACAACCAAACTATGGTAGAGCAGAAAGAACAAGAAATGTATAATTTATCAGGGTTTGTTCAAATGACTTCTAACTAAAACTTTTCAAATTATAATTCATAATAAAAGTAAGCCGATATCACAGCCTACAATTTAAGAAATGAAAATGAATAGAACTGATGATTAAACAAGGATCTCAATAGAACTATTATTCTAAAAGAAGAGGCATGTCAAAAATAAAATAACAGGCCGGGCGCGGTGGCTCAAGCCTGTAATCCTAGCTCTCTGGGAGGCCGAGGTGGGCGGATCGTTTGAGCTCAGGAGTTCGAGACCAGCCTGAGCAAGAGCGAGACCCCATCTCTACTATAAATAGAAAGAAATTAATTGGCCAACTAATATATAGAGAAAAAAACTTAGCCGGGCATGGTGGCACATGCCTGTAGTCCCAGCTACTTGGGAGGCTGAGGCAGCAGGATTGCTTGAGCCCAGGAGTTTGAGGTTGCTGTGAGCTAGGCTGACGCCATGGCACTCACTCTAGCCTGGGCAATAAAGTGAGACTCTGTCTCAAAAAAAAAAAAAATAATAAAATAAAATAAAATAAAATAAAATAAAATAAAATAAAATAAAATAAAATAAAATAAAATAAAATAAAATAAAATAAAATAAAATAAAATAAAATAACAAATAAAAAAATATGTAAGTGAAACACAGGGAGGAAAAAAGTCCTTTAATATAATCCTTTTGAAAACAACATCCACAAAAAAAGCTAATTCAGTATTAAAGCACAAAATATATAAGAAATAGACACAAAAAGACTTCACTATTAAGTTTCCCATTAGTAGGAAAAACAAAAAACTAAAAGGAACACCAACAACATGAACATACAAACGAAACAGAGAAGTCCTTTCACATAATAGTCAGAAATTAAAATTTACCTACCACTTCCTGCAAATTTGAAAGACATTCAACAGTGCCATTAACATCAGCACACAGCATATTTTCAGACAATGCATAGAGACGTCAGTGAATCATTTCACTTGTTTAATCATTTCCCACGCTTCTGTGCCTTGGTTGCTCACTGAGGTCCGCACTTACCGGCGCCACTGCGCCTGGTGCCCATCTCCGCGATGTAGGTCCACTCGTTGGCCGTGGCATTGTAGCACTCCACCGTGCTCAGGCACTGGCGGGAGGCACCGTCGTACCCCCCCACGGCATAGAGCAGACCTGAGCATGAACCAGAGAGAGCCGCGTTTACATAAAAGCAACTTTTTAAGTCAGAAAATATTAATATATTTTCCTCGTTGGTAGCAGTTTCCCCTTAAAGTGTTACTGATTTTTATGAGCTATATTAAGGCCTTGCCCAATGGTGACAAGTGGGGTAATTAAACCATATTATGAAGATCTGCAGGGTATAGATTATGATGTTAACTTTACACTTTCATTCATAATCTGATAAAACAGAAAATATACTCATTACATCTTTAGATAACACTATTTGATAAATGAGCAACATCCTGGAAAATGAAATTAAGTATCAAATTTATCTTAGTTAACTGAAAAAAAAAAAAGTTAAATCAAGAGTTAATACCAGGCTGGGTGCGGTGGCTCACGCCTGTAATCCTAGCACTCTGGGAGGCCGAGGCGTATGGATCTTTTGAGCTCAGGAGTTTGAGACCAGCCTGAGCAAGAGCGAGACCCCGTCTCTACTAAAAATAGAAAGAAATTACTTGGACAGCTAAAAATATATAGAAAAAATTAGCGGGGCATGGTGGCACATGCCTGTAGTCCCAGCTACTCAGGAGGCTGAGGCAGGAGGATCGCTGAGCCCAGGAGTGTGAGGTTGCTGTGAGCTAGGCTGACACCACGGCACTCTAGCCTGGGTTACAAAGTGAGACTCGGTCTCAAAAAAAAAAAGAGTTAATACCAGAAGGCAATAGGTATTATTTGGCAATAAAAAGACATGAAGTACTTAATAAACGCTACAGCCTGGTTAAGCCTGGAAAACATCATGCCAAGTGAAAGAAGCCATTTGCCAAGGATCATGTGCTACATGATTTCATCAGCATGATGTCCAGAGGTGGCAGGTCTACACAGTGACAGAAAGTCTTTCAGTGGTTGCTGAGGGCTGGGGGGACAGGGCTAATGGCCAAGGAAAGCCGGGTGGCTTTCTGGGGTCATAAAATATTCTGAGATGAACTGTGTAAGTTGAATGAATTGTACGGTGTGGGAATCATGCCCACAGGAAGGAGGAGAGGGTGGGAACACAAATTTGCCCAAACTAGTGTTAAAAAGAAAAAAAAAAGATCACACCAAAGAATACTCATCGCCTTCTTTAAATTCTGTTGGGGGACAAAGTAGGATATAAATAAATAACTGTGCCAATCCATCCCTTAAATGTGAGACAGCCCTTCTCCAGAGACAAAATTCTGCATTGACATCTGACTTGTTCCCAAAACAACTGTATTACAACCAATCGACAGTCTTGTGTATAGACCACACACATACACACACTCGCACTCGCGCACACACTCACACACACTCATACCCCTCACACACACATACACACACACTCACACACATACACTCTCTCACACACACAGTGAGAAAGAGGAGGAGGGAAGGAGAGAAGAGAGAGGGGCCTTTTACACAGGTTAATTTACAGAGAGAGGATAGCTGAAATTTTACAGTAATTACTACTTTTCTGTTTTGAATGACAATTTAATTGCCCATTAATACAAGCAGGGTGTAGACTGTTGGAAGAACCACTCTCAAGGACCAGGAAGCCACGTGTCCTGGACAGAACACAGCACCCACCTCCGACCACGCCCACGCCCACGCTGCTCCTCCGCGTGTTCATCGGGGCCACGTGAAACCACTCGTTGGACTTTATGTTATACGCTTCCACCGAGGACAGACCTGTAATCAAGCACAGCTCTCCTCACGTCCTGCTCTGACAAGCCCAACTGTTCTTTTTTGTATATGCTACCAGGGACACGTGACTCAGGCATGTGGCACTGGACTGAAGTTAAAAGAAGAATACGGTGGAACGTAAACACATCGGCTATGCTGAAAACAGGAACAGCTTCTTTCCAGAGGGCTCTTACTCAAGCTACCGACATTCATACGGTTTTTAAACTTGCTAAGATGACTGACACTGACAGGTGAAGAAAAGAAATTTATAAACTCAGCACTTACACATCATTTAAAGAAACTCTTGATTAATTTTTAAACGTGTCTTTAAATATAATACCTATTAAAACACTCAAAGGTGTCCTAATTTTGCCACCACGTGCTCTATAAACCGGTCGCCGTGTTAACCCCACAGCCATGCAGCGCAGACGGAAGGGAGCCAGTTACCTGTGCTCCCGTCGAAGCCGCCCACGGCGTACAGCAGCCCGTTCAGCACGGCGGCCCCCAGGGTGCTCCTCCGGTCTCGCATGTTGGCCACGCTGGTCCACTGGTCCTTCACCGGGTCGTAGGAGTCCACGGTGCGAACCCGCAGCGAGCCATTAAAGCCGCCGACAGCAAAAACAAGCCCAGCCATGTAGACCATCCCTGCAACGGATGCGGCACTCAGAGGTCAGCGCGCGACTCAACTACGCAGTCGGTCACGGCTGTCATCAGAACAGGGTGCTGCTCTCAGGGGGAGCAGATCCGTCAACTAGGGCCTGAAAATGCTATTTATTATTTGTAAGAATATATAATCACTAAATTGTCTTCCTTTCTCTCTTTTTTTTTTTTTTTTTGAGACAGAGTCTCACTCTGTTGCCCGGGCTAGAGTGCCGTGGCGTCAGCCTAGCTCACAGCAACCTCCAACTCCTGGGCTCAAGCGATCCTCCTGCCTCAGCCTCCCAAGTAGCTGGGACTGCAGGCATGCACCACCATGCCCGGCTAATTTTTCTATATATTTTTAGTTGGCCAATGAGTTTCTTCCTATTTTTAGTAGAGACAGGGTCTCGCTCTTCCTCAGGTTGGTTTTGAACTCCTGACCTTGAGTGATCCCCCCACCTTGGCCTCCCAGAGTGCTAGGATTACAGGTGTGAGCCACCATGCCTGGCCTGTCTTCCTTTCTAAGGGTATTAAAAAATGCTATGGCATGAGTTAAGGTACCATTTTGACTTTTGGCTTTTTCAAATATTTACTTATAGGCCTAAATAATGAGCCATTATTTTCTAACTACTTGAACTAACAAACATCTCCCATGGTTGTCAATTCTGGATATTTGATGGCTGTTTCTCAAATGAAACTCTATATGTTTATGACTCATTTGCATGATGTACTTCTAGTTTATCACATTAGTGGCCTAAATCAGGGGTCGGCAAATTACAGCCTCCAGGTTAAATGTGGCTCAGCAACTATTTTTGTAGAACCCATGAGCTAGGAATGTTTTTTACATTTCTAAATGGTTAAAAAAGAACCAAAAGAATAATATTTCATGACATGCAAAAAGTTATACGGAATTCAAATTTCAGCATCCATAAATGAAAGTTTTATTAGAACACAGTCCCACCCTTTTTTTTTTTTTTTTTAAGATAGAGTCTCACTCTGATGCCTGGGCTAGACTGCCGTGGCGTCAGCCTAGCTCATAGCAACCTCAAACTCCTGGGCTCAAGTCATCCTCCTGCCTCAGCCTTCCAAGTAGCTGGGACTACAGGTGCACCACCATGCCCGGCTAATTTTTTGTTTCTATTTTAATTGCCTGGCTAATTTTTTCTGTTTTTAGTAGAGACGGGATCTCACTCTTGCTCAGGCTGGTCTCGAACTCCTGACCTCAAGCGACCCTCCTGCCTTGGCCTCCCAGAGTGCTAGGATTATAGGCGTGAGCCACTGCGCCCTGTCCCCACCCGTTTACGCATGGAGGCTTTTGCACAACAGCGATAGCTGAGTACCTGTAACAGAGACCATGTAACACACAAACCCTAAAATACTTACTCTCTGGTCCTTTAAGATTTCGGCTAGAGAGATGTCAACAGCTCCCCGGATGGAGAAATGCTGCTGCCTGACTCAGGCTTCCAACCACCTGCTCACTTCTCCGGTGTCTAAGTCTGAAGCTCCTCTCACCGCCCACCCACCTTTGCCTTCAACCCCAGTCACCAAGTCCCACCTTCTCCATGAGGCTTCCGGATCACCTCCAGCTCCTGAGCCCCGTTAGAAAATGACACCTGCATGACGCATCTGCAATGTGACTGCTTCGTGTGACTGTGCCTGCTCGGGGCAGCAAGGTGCCTCGGTGAGCTCTGACTCTGTGTGTGGCCAGCTCAACGTTCCATGCAATGCCACTGGCCCAGGACGCTCCCCGCTCCCTACTGCCTCCCCTCTGGCATTTTGCTCCCCCAGCTCCCTGAAACACCCACAAGTGCAGCTCCACATGGCAGCAGACCCGCACAGTTTGGCTCTCGCTTGGCCACCTGCCGGCAGGGACTGTGATAGACCCTGGGAGGGCCAGGGGCCAGCGAGCAGCAGCCGAGCAGGCGGTGTATTTCAGCACAGAAAATCCTTCATCTAGAAATCATAAGTAACAGCAGGGAATGTTTACTGCGGGAACCTGAGCCATTGCCATTTTCATTTTCCTTTCTCTACAAACAAAAAAACATTCAAATTTACCGCCTCTCAGAGGTCACAAAGTATGCTCACCAAATTTTAGGGTATTTCAAGTAGTAGGGGGAAGAAAATAAATGAATCCACCTACAAGGTACCCCCAAGACTCTGGGTGGAGAGGAGATGAAACTAAACGAAACATGATAACCAAAAGTTACCGGGAAATCAAAGCACCAAGAAGTTTAATCACACAGTTCGTTAGGGAGTTTGGCCAATATGACACAGGTAAACATATCTGGTCTTACTCTGAACGAGGTACAGGGGAGAGGGCACAATGGAGGTGAAATCTGTTCGTGGTCACCCAACAAGCAAACGGGACATTTTGGAATAAATGGAGTCTAACAGTGCATGGTGCAAGGAAAAGGGAACCGTACCAGCAATCAGACAGGAATGAAGAGACCAGTTAGTGAACATCATGCAAGACTCCATTTCTAATAGTAACAATAGAGATAAAATACCCCAGAATAAACCTGTCAAGAAACATACAAAACCATACAAAGAAAATGTTAAAAATTTACTGAGGGACACAGAAGACAACACAAGTCCCATTGCATATTAAACATTACAGAGCGAGGTAATTAAAACTGCTTTGTCATGGCCGGGTGCGGTGGCTCATGCCTGTAATCCTAGCACTCTGAGAGGCCGAGGCAGGAGGATGACCAGCCTGAGCAAGACCAAGACCCCTGTCTCTACTAAAAAACATACAAAGAATTAGGTGGACAACTAAAAATATATATAGAAAATATAGCCGGGCATGGTGGCGCACGCCTGTAGTCCCAGTTGCTGGGGAGGCTGAGGCAGCAGGATTGCTTGAGCCCAGGAGTTGGAAGTTGCTGTGAGCTAGGCTGACGCCACGGCACTCTAGTCCAGGCATCGGAGCGGGACTCTATCTCAAAAAATAAATAAATAAAATAAAAATAAAACTGTAAAGGTACTAAAAAAATCATGTTTTTAAAATATAATTTTGTTATAGAAAAAAAACCTGGCAGATACTGCCTTACCCAAGTGATCACAGTTAACATCACAAAAAAATACTCATAATAACCCAATCTAATCATAACAAAACATCAGACAAATCCAAATTGAGGGACATTCTTCAAAATATATGACCCATTCTCTTCAAAGGATCAAGGGCATAAAAGGTAAGGGAAGACTGAGGAACTACTGCAGACCAGAAGAAACTGAAAAGACACGACCACGAACACGAAATGAGACCCTGAAACAGAATCAGAAATCAGTGGAAACTGGTGAAATCTGGAAGAAGTTCAGTTAATAGCAACATCCAGTGCCAATCTCTAGGTTTTGATCTGATCACAGCAGGTAAGACATTAATAATGTTAGGGAAAGAGTGCACCAGAATTCTTTGTTCTCTATTATTCTGTAGGTAAAATTATTTCAACATAAAATACTTAAGAAACATGTATGTGTATACACACACACACACACACAGATAATTCTGGAATATGGCTTTTCTATGGCATACAGGACTACACAAAAAGTAAAGTTTATACATGGCAAAAATGGCACAAGTCAAAAGATAAAAGATTAACACAAATAAATATTCACAACACATGTGACAGACCACACGATGAAGGCTACTTTCTCTGTGAAATCACTAAAACAATTTAATAAAAATGGCAAAAATAACAAAGTGACAGTTCAGAGAGAATTAACTCTCTCATAATTACAGAAGTAAAAATTAGGATGAGATATCATTTTTCACCCACCAGACTGGCAAAGCTCAAAACATCTAATTGCAAAGTGTTGTCAGGAGTGTAAGGAAACTGGCACCTTCATACTTTATTTACTGTAAGAATGATAATTAGTATATCCTCAGGATACCCTTTGAGTTGGTAATTCCAGTTCTAGAGTTTATCCTACCAAAATATATTAGCATATGCACCCAATGATGTATGTATAAGCAATTCACTGTAGCACTATTTATAACATAAGATTAAAAATAATTTTAATGGGCCGGGTGCGGTGGCTCACGCCTGTAATCCTAGCACTCTGGGAGGCCGAGGCGGGAGGATTGCTCAAGGTCAGGAATTCGAAACCAGCCTCAGCGAGAGCCAGACACTGTCTCTACCAAAGAGAAATAGAAAGAAATTAATTGGCCAACTAAAAATATATAGAAAAAGTTAGCCAGGCAAGGTGGCGCATGCCTGTAGTCCCAGCTACTCAGGAGGCTGAGGCAGGAGGATCGCTTGAGCCCAGGAGTCTGAGGTTGCTGTGAGCTAGGCTGACGCCACGGCACTCTAGCCCAGGCAACAGAGTGAGACTCTGTCTCAAAAAATAATAATAATAATAATAATTCTAATGTTCAATTAAAAACTACTAAATCATACTACCATCCAGACCAAAATAAAACACTAGACAATTTTTAAAGGGGGTAACTCTGAACATGCTGACACGTAACAATCTCCAAGACGCACTTTTAAAGTGCCCCCGTCACCGCGATACTCCATTCCATTTAGAACTCACTCTGCTAGGGAGACAGAAACCACAGATCCAAGTTTTAGTCTCAGGAAGGATCATCAGAGTTTGCAACAGCCGCTTCTGACTGCGTTTTTGGCTAAATGATTGTCCATATCAATGCATGCTTTTGAAACAGATGCCTGGAAGGAGGCAGCTGTGACCTGCAGCTGAGCCAGGAGTCTCCTAACACTGGAGTCCCACCCTAGAGAGTCCCCTCCCGACTCGATCAGAGGCACCTGGGAAAACACCAGCAGAGTGCCAGCCCCTCCACCTCTCACCAAGGAACGGCAGCCAGGGGAAGACAAGGGCAGAGCAGCTACCCCCGTCCGTGTCTGACGTGAGCCATGCGAGGCCCCGAACCACTGTGTAACCACACAGTGTCCTAATCAGAGCGTTCCTAGCAGAGATTCTTCTAGTTAACACAGGGACACTCGGGACTCGGGAGGGAGGCACCCGGCTCCTGGCAGCAGGGACGACGCGTGGCGCTCACCTGCCCTGCACCTCCGGGAGGGCAGCTCTGCCACCTGGTGCCACCGTTCCTCCTTGAAGTCGTAGCACTCCACGCTCCGGATGGCCTTCGGTGCCTGGCCCCCGACCACCACCATCAACTGCAAAGGCAGAAACGCACGTGAACAAACGGCTGCTCCATGTTCAGGGATTTTAAACATCCTGCAAGGGCAGCGGTGCGGAGAGTGCTGGGATGGAGGTGCAGGGTGAGCTGGGAGGCACAACCAGCTGACCACTTAATAAACAACAAAGGGGCGCGTGTCAGAGCTACGGTTCTGTTATCTAGCATAGTCGTTCAAAAATAAGGATTTCAGAAACTAACTTGAGTTTCTGATCCTTCAAGCAAAAGCAGTATTTGAGCCAAAAAACAGCGGGCAGCGGCGCTGGCGGGGCGGCGGCAGGTCGCAGGGCTGCTATAACCTGACCCTGGTTTCGCAGCGACCAGGCGTCAGACCTCCGTGATCCAGGGCAGGGACAGAAACGAAACACTGTCACCGGGCAGGTGAGGCGGAAAGGACAGTAAGGTATTAAAAGGCAGATGGAAGAAGAAAAACCTATCAAAAAAGGCGGAGTGACTGAACTGGAACTCGCAGCTGAGCACACGTTCCTGGGTCTCCGGTGGAGAGATCCCTCGACGCCCCCAGTAGAGCCTCCCAGC
>VSMD01003962.1:940-28090 GCA_008750895.1 Mirza zaza | reverse complement strand
CACATGCTGCTTTCCCCGCCAGGTGCTCCTTCTGCCCCCACTGTGATCCGCACAGCTCAGCGGGACGCACCGTGGACGTCCCGTGACACGTGCAGACGCGTGTTGCACAAGCAAATGCGGACGTTCGTGACACGCGTGCACGTGGCACACGGCACTGGCGCCATGTTGCCTACAAGAACACCGGGGACCGTTGTGCAGGAGCGTGCACGTGTTGGGGGCTGGGTGTGGCCCCACGTGGGCTGGGGACAGGGGACAGGGGTGGGGCTCGCACTTGGGGACAGGGAGCGAGAGAAGACAGCGGAGAGGCGGAGATGGGGAGGAAAGAGACGGGCTGTCACCGGCCGGCACGGTCAGCACCGTCCTCGGGGTGATTTACGGCCGCCGTGCGCCAGCCATCCGCCGCGGCCGCCAGACCTATTATTGATGAACTTGCGACCTGCTAATTAACTGCGCACTCAGGGCGGGCGCCTGGCGGCGGCTGAAATACGGGCAGGTCGCCCCAGCCAATGTCACCGGCACCGCTGGGCGGCCCAAGGGGACAGGCAGGGTCTCCCCGTCCCAGGCGTGAGTGGCCTGCTCTCCCGCGCCGCGAACTGTCCAATCCTGGGGCAGGAGGCCGGAGGACCCCGCACACCTGGGAGGTCAAGGGGTGACAAAAACCTCCAGAGGCCGCCCTCAGTGGGGCCGGGTTCAAGTCCCCACAGCGCCACTTCCTGCCTGTGTCGGGATCAGACCTCTGGGAGCCTCAGTTTCCTCATCTGGAAAGCAGAATCGCGATATCTAGCTGGGAGACTGGAGGGGAGGACTCAGTCTGCTCCTCGGTCCCTGGGGGGAAGAGGGACCCCCGGCAGTGACTTCTAGGGACCCTGCCCAGCATCGGCCAGGGGCGTGCGGGGAGCTCACTACCTCTCTTCTCCTTCTGGGTCGAGCCCAAGCCGAACGCACCGGGAAGAGGCTCGCGCAGTTACGCCGGCTGCTTGCTGAGGGCCAGGTGCCAGGTCACCAGCAAACACCATCACAGTCCCAACCCCGAAGGCGGCTCCGGAAGACAAGGAGCCCTGAGAGACTCTCGGGTAGAGGCGGGACGGCTTCCTTCCTGGAGGAGGCTGAAGTAGAGGCGTCGGGCAAGGAGTGGCCGGTGAGTGTTCAGGGCAGAGGGAACAGCAAGAGCAAAGGCCCTGTGGTAGGAAGGAGGCGGGCAGGCGCCCAACAAGCGCGAGGGTGTTAGTGGGCGCCCAGGAGTGGAGGGGCAGGGGGCGAGTGTCAGTGGTGGGGCTAGATTTGAACCCGGGACTGGGAAATGGGGTGATGCGCCCAGAGCTGCCCACCAGGAGCCCCCCCCCCGCCCCTGCATGATGCAGCAGCTCCACCCCTCCCAGAGCTCCCTCTGCAGCGTGGTTTCCATGACCTTCGTCTGTCCTCTGTCCCATCCCCCCTCCAGGTTCCAGAACAGGAGGGAGACACTCCTGAGTGGCAGGGCCAGGCCGCCCAACTGTCCTCATTTTGCAATGAGGACATTAAAGCCCAGAGAGGGCAAGCAACTCGGCAGAGGGCACATAGCTAAAGCCCCCCCCAAGCATATACTCTGGGGCAGGTGCGAGGCAAGGACCCAGCCCCATGCCCTGGGCCTTCGCCTGAGCATCTCGCCCTGCGGCCACCCTGGGAGGCAGGGGAGAGGGCTTTTGTCACCTCTCGGGTAAGGGACTGGGATCCCAGAAGCCCAGAGAAGAGATGAGGGAACTGAGTATGTTTATTCTGACGTTTTTAATTGCCTGAAGAGGGTCCCTCTTTCTTATGGTTTCCTCAATTCGCACCATGTTTTTTTGTTTGTTACAGGTTTTTCCCTTCGAGTCCTTCCTCCCGCCCCCCCATCCCGACACGCACACACGCACACGCACACATATGCACACGCACGCATACACACGCATACACACGCACGCACACGCGCACACACTGAACACCAGGTTATTTGTGTAGCTGCGGCCGGCGTTCTTTCGCATCTATGTCCTCATTCCATCCTTTGGGGCACACTGGACAGGATCTGAAGTGAAATGGAAGTGAAGCAAAGACAGGCAGAGAGAAAGACAGAGACAGAGAAACAGAAACAGGGACAGAGAGGGACAGAGAAAAAGACCTAGAGAGGCACCTCCAGGACACAGGACACTGTATCACAGCAGTGATTCCCCTGCCAAAGGCTCCCTCTCTATGCGGGGGTTTGGGATGTGTCACCCCAAGACATGGCACCTTGGCATTTGAGAAAACAGGGAAGCAGGAAGGTCTCGCTCACCTTCCTCCTGTTGTGTCCCCTGCAGCAGGCCACCGACCCCCATTGCAGAGGTGCCCCCTGGTCCCCAGAGAGAGGGGTGTCCTGTCCCCGCAGACACGAGGACACGGAAGAGTCCGGCACACAGCCCTGCGGAGTCCCGAGTTTATCACCATGAGACCACACCCGCCTGGCCAGGTCACACCTGTCCACGGCGGCCATGCCTAGTCAGAGTGAGCATAAGCGGATCTCTGTCCATGGGGGTCTCCGTTTCGCAGGGGTCCCGTGCCCCACGAAACGTGCTAAATAACCACGAGTGCTCTTCTCTTGCGAGTCTGCCGTCTGTTGCAGCAGCCTCAGCCGGGAACCCGGCAACAGACAAGGAAAAGCAGTCTGTCCTCCCCATGGTGGGGAATGACATCCCAGCCCCGCATGGTCACCAGAGGTCCCGCCACCACGGGGTGGGCAGGGGCTCGAAGATGGTGTTCCCTGAGTTCCTGGGTTCTGAGGAGTTATACCCCACCCTCGGCCGGTCCTGCTGGGGACAGGGACCGGCCTCTGTGAGTCAGGGTGGGATTCTCTAAGGAGCCCGGGGACAGTGACAAAATCCACTTCTGCAGGCCGGGGGTGGGGCCAGAAACACTGAGTGACCCTGGACAAGTCGCCTCGTCTCCCTGGGCTGCCCCTGTGTCCCAGAAGCCCTCTGGGAGCCAGGGAGAGCTCTCAAGTGGAAGGGGTATTATTATTCCTGTGAGCACCGTCATTGTTGTTCAGAAATAAAGCTAAAAGAACAGTGGCTAAGACCCCAGCTTTGAAGTTAATAGACCTGGCTCCAAATCCTGGCTCTGCCACTTCCCAGCTCTGTGACCTCAAGTAAATGACACCCTCTCTGAGTCTCAGTTTCCCCTTCTGTAAAATGGGTGGCAGCCACACCCGACCCATGGGCTAGGGGGTGCGTGGCAGCCGGTCCACAAAGGAGCAGGCAGACAGTAGGTGCCCGGTCCCCCCGCCAGCCCCCTCTCCCCGTCCTGAAAAGCAGGCGCGTCTGGCCTCCTGCTAGAGACAGCGCCCCGGGGCCTCCAGCACCCCCCCGCCCCCCGCCTCCCGGAGACACCTGTGCAGACCCCATCCCCCGCCCCTCGGAATGAAAATTATGCAGAGGCCCTCGCTTCCCCTTGCAGACAAAGGCTGAGAAACAGCAACTCCGCACTGTCCCGGGCGGATGCGGCCTAGGAAGGGCTAAAGCCAGCGCCCCTCCCCCGCCAGGCACCAGGGATTCACCCTCCGGGGTCCGGCGCGTCCTCCCAGCTGCCTGGCAGTCGGGTAGCCAGGCCCGGATTGGCACCCCCATTTGCCAGAAGAGCAAACTGAGGCCCCCAGAACAGAAGCCAGTGGCCTCCCCAGCCCGATCTTTCCTGGAATGTGGGGATTCCAGGGGCGACCAGGAGGAGAGGCGCTCAGCGCATTCCTCGGGACAGGAAAGTTCCGGGCAGGAAAGCAGATGCTACAGACAGCAAGACGAATGCCGTTGAACATCAGAGCAAGACGAGCCTCAGCTGGGTGGCTCTGCGTCTCGCGCACCCAACGGAGGCGGAGCCACCCCTGGCCCGGGAGCCCCGGACCAGCCACAGGTGGCGGCCAGACTGCAAAGACCCTGCGCTTCTAACTCAGCGGTGGCCGCTTTCCAACTGTGGCCAATTTCCAATTCAAAATAGTGGTAGAAAGTTGCCTGTTGAAATAAAAAGTTTCGTTAAACGCATCTTAAGTAAAAAATCAACACAGATGAGATTCGAGGGAAAGGGCAACGTCGGAAGGGAGGGATGGCCGTTGGAGAAGGGTGGTTTCTCCCAGCCCTGCTCACGCCCCTGCACCTGCCACGCGCTAACACCCAGTAGGCGCCCGCCACGTGCCCAGGGCCGACCCGAGGCTCACAGTCCTCTGTGTAGTCCAGCGGAAGCAGCCTTGTCCTCTGGAGTGTAGAATCCAGCAGGGAAATTGACACACCAGGTCCTCACAGATTGGGAGACATGTCCTGAGTACCCAAAGTTGTGCCAGAGAAAATCACATGACGGGTACAACGTGAAAGGGAAGGGGGAAGATTAGAGAGTGTGGACAGGGAAGGCTTCCTGGAGGAGGTGTCCCTAGGGAAGAGAAAGTGCCAGCTGTGTTGAGAGAAGAGCAGGCTGTAGGTGCAAAGGCCCTGGGGCACAAAGGCTCACCCCTTAGAAGAACCGAAGGGGAAGTGGGAGCAGGGCCATGGCAGACAAGGCAGGATTTGGGTTTTGTTCTGGGTGCCCTAGGGGGCCATTAGGTTGCTTTTGTTTTCTAATCAGAAGAGTGACACGCTGCTCCAATTTGAGTTTTAAGAAGACCCCTCTGGCCACTACTTGGACCAAGGACTAAAGAGGTCACCACGGAGGAGGCAGGGAGGGAGGAGGGACAGGGACAGTGGCTTTGACCGGGGTAGTGAACACAGGGTGCAGAGAAGCCGTCCGGTCCGAGAATGACCTGAGGTTATGTTGGTGGAAGGAACGGCAGGGCTAGGGGGTGATGATGCATTTAACAGACAGTTATAAACACCTACTGTGTGCAAGACACCAGGCTGGGCACCAGGGACGGGGCGAATGCCACAGCGAAGGAGCCCTGTCCTCGTGGCTGACTGTGGGAGGGTGCACACATTATGCACACTCTGTGCCCAAGCCTGCGTGCCACACGCAAGCACACACACACACACACGGGCACCCCCTTGCACACGCCTGGCCCTGCTCACCCCCGCGCACACACACACACGTACACACGCACACATGCACACACACAGGCACACACACAGGCACACGCACACGCACACACTCACCAGCCTCGGTTATAAAAATAGCCCCGGCGATCGCACGCCAGGGGCTGACGTTGCCGGGGATGGTCTGGATTCTCTCGCCCCCTTTGCGGGTGATTCACTGAGAACGAGCCTCAGCCGCACCTCAGCCCCGCCGAGCGCCGCGAGCACTAAGAATACTTTCTTTTATTGCAGCAAGTGACATTTGAATTCATTTTCCTGCCTATTATGCGCTGAGACAGCGGAGACTGAGTGGTTATTACCTGCCTGCCATTATGCAACGTGACAGAAATACGTCACCAGCAGCTGCTGTTGGAAACCTCCAGGGCCGCTGGGGACCTGCTGGTCCGCAAGACGGGACGCAGGAGCCCTGCTCTGCACGCCAGGTCCCAGGCCCGCCGCCGAACTGCCGTGCGACTTTGGCAAGTCACTTTGTGGCTCAGGCCTCGGCCTTCTCATCTGCTAAATAGGAGCGAGAGGCGTGAGCCGGATGATCCTTTAGAGACTTCCCCAACCCTCCTGCACGTGACTTTGGCTCAGAGTAGGCTGTCCGGCTCCTGCTAGACCTCCCCTCCCCAGAGCGTGAGGGTCGTGTGTGACAAGGCTCGGGGAGGACGCCTCCCCCACGAGGCCCACAGCTGGAGACCGAGGAGCGGCATCGCAGCCTGTTCCGGGCGCTGGGCAGGGGGCGGCGAGCAGGGCAGACCAAGTTCCTGCAGGACGAAGCCGACATCACAGTGACAATGCTTCAGCAACGAATGCTTGCGAGTGAGTGAACGAATGAACGAATGAATGAATGAGCCTGGGCTGGAACCGGAGAGAGACCAGGGCGGCGTTGGGGGCTGAGAACGGGCACAGCCCGGGCGTGGGTGGGCGCACAGGACGGGGAGCGGGCGGAGGCCGGGCTGGGCCCCTCGACTCCAGCCTGCGCGATGGAGGGAGCTCGAGGACGAGCCCGGGGAAAGGCGAGAGGGAAGCGGGGCCGGGAGAGGACTGCCCGGAGAGGGGGCGCGGCTGGGGAGTCGGCCCCACAGAGCGCTGGCGGCGGCAGGGAGGAAGGCCTGGCTTGGCAGTGGCCGGAGCCCGGTCTCGCCGGCGTCCGCGCTGGACACGGACCTGCCCCTCGCAGCCCCCATGGACATTGACAGGACAAATCGATCACGACTCCCGACCCGGCTACTGCGCTGTGTCCTCGGAGCCCCCCCTCCCCCGCCCGGGCCGGCGCGGAGCAAGACGGGGTAGAGAACAGTCGTCACCGTGTCATGGTGCAGCCGACGCTGCTCGGGCGCCTACTGCGTGCCCTGTGGGCACTTTGCATGCCGCCTTGTGCCCTTCCGGTATTATATTAGGTGGTAGGCGTGTGACAACCCATTTTACAGATAAGAAAGTATACTCAGAAGGACCGAGGGCTCTCCCAAGGTCAGCTAGCTGTCAAGGGACGAGAGGGTCTGAATCCGACCCCTGGCGTCAGAACCCAGACCCCCAACAACGCCACCAATGCCACCAGCACGCTGCTGGGGCCCCGAGAGCTCATCAAATGGAGATCCCAGTGAACGGGCGCACACGGGCACACGCGGGCGCGACCCTGACCGCGGAGGCCCCTGGGCAGCTTCCCCGCGCTGGGTCTCTGCCCCTCTGGGCTCCCGCCCTCCCATCCTGCAGCCCAGCAGGGCCCGGGGCCGCACCCCTCCCTGTCCCCTCACCCCACTCCACTGACGCCACCACGCCACTGCGTTTCCAGTCTCCTGCGTGGCTGGCCGTGCAGGGCTGGAGGAAAGCCCACTCGGTCCCGCCTGGCGTCGCGGGCCCTTGCTGCAGCCTCAGTGTCCCAAAGGGCCCTTGGTTGCTCCCGGGCACCAGCAAGTTCGCCGTTGGTCGGCAGCGGTTCTGTGGGGCTAAGGTGTCGTCCAGCGCTTAAAATGCACGTCTTGCGCTCCTTGCCAGGACCCACAGGGCGTACGTGGCTGGGTCACCAGCGGTGCTCCAGCCCTGCCTCCCGCCGCTGCACCGGGCACGGCCACCCAGCCTCGGAGCGCCCTTCAGCTCATGGCCGCTGCCCGGCTGGCCTTTCCCGGGGCCTGGGGCGCCCTCCGTGCCCTTCCACTGCTCACAGCCGCCCCCCTCCTCGGCCTCCTCGTGCCCACGGGGGCCGCCGTGTTCGTCTCTGCGCACCGGTCCTGCCCTCCTCCCTGTCCCCGGTTCCGTGCCAACTTCTAGGGACAGGGAGTGTGTCCCCTCAACCGCACTGCATAGCGACAGCAGCAGAGGTCACAGACATCACCGCAGCTACCGTGACCCGGGCACCCACTGTATGGTCACGCCTGTTTTAGGGACCAGGAGGGCACCGAGGCTCAGAGAGGGAAAACCAGCCCCCCCACCCGACGGGGGCTCCCAACCTCTCGTCGTCACCAGGAAAATGAAGCTGCACCTGCTCCCCACCCAGCGGGAAGGAAGGGACCCCAGCCCACTGGACCCTGGCGGGGGGGGGATGGGCATCCTCTCAAGCCTCCCCGCCCCCGTCCCAATCCCCGCCTGGGCTACAGATAGGGGCAGGGCCAGGTGGCCGCTCAGTCCCCCTGAGCCCAGTGCCCACACCACTACACCCAGGGGAGGAATCTGTGGGCTTAATCCTGAAATAGCAAGGACGGTGCTCGGGCCACACGAGCCATCGGCTCGGCCCTGGAGAGCTGCTTCCTGCTTTACAGAAATAAAATAAATACCCCAGGAGGCTCGCTCCTTCCAGCTGGGGAGAAACGCCGGCCTTGTGGCTTCAGGGCCCAGGGCTGGCATGTGGGTGCTGATGTCTGTCCTGCTGGGTGGTTTCAGCATGGGGACGCCTGCCTGGGACAGCTGGGGGCCTCCCCCCCCCTACGGGAGCAGCCTTGGCCTTTCCAGCCGGGACGTCTGCTGCAGGCCACCTGCAGACCCCTCTCTGGGCCCCCGACTGCCTCGCTGCTGGATGAGAGGCTTGCTTGTCATCTTAGCTCCTCCAAACTCTGGGAGTCTTCAAAACGTGGGGAAACTGAGGCCCAAAGAAGAAAGGAGCTGGTCTGTGCGGCTAGGCCAGGGCAGAGCTGTCTGAATCCCAGACAGGGGAGCCAGGGTCCCCACCAATGGTTTTCAAATTGTCCCCCGTGGAACCCTAGGGGTTGCGGAAGCTACCTCGAGCAACCTGGTGGGCTGCGTGGGAGAGGGCAGGGCCAGGCGGTGCCAGGGCCCCAACCCAGCCTAGCCGGGCCGGCCCTTCCCGCCCGTCTCATCTTCGGGCTTCTCGGAGAGGTTGCTGGAACCGACATCACCAGGGCTACAAAGAAAAAACAAGCACGGCGATGGCTTCCCAGCACGGAAGCAGGCAGGGGGGCGGGAGGGAGGGGCGCTCCTGGGAGACGCGCTGGGTCGTGTCGGCTCTGAGGACGGGTTTGTTGACGCCCCGAGAAGGACGAGAAGGACGGAGTTCCTGGCTCCTAAAGAGAAACCAGGAGTCATGTTTTCCTCCATCGCGTCTCGTCATCTCGTGGACGAGTGTCCCCGACACAGCCCCCCCGCGGCTGCGGAACTTGCCAAGCAAGTCTTGCCGCGAGCCGGGTGGGGTCGGAGGGGACCCAGCCCGGCAGGAGAGAAGAGTCAGAAGGGCGTCCACCCGACACTCGCTCCCAGGCTGTCCCAGATTCCAGAGCCGGTGCCCCGCTGCCCCGCCAGGGGCTGCTCCCAGGAGTGGCCGCAGCGCCACGCCCCAGGGCCACCTGGGGCCGTCTGTGGGTCTCCCGAGGGCAGCCTGGCCTTCCCGGCCCGGCCACACGCGCAGGGCCTGCAGCCCTCCTCACCCGAACCCAGAGTCACAGTCTGCACATTCCAGCAGGCACCTGAGCCCCCGTTCAGACTGTCGCCCTGCGATAGGTCATGCCACCCTCTGTGACCGAGGGCCCACAAGCCGATCGAGGGCCAGAATGGAGGGCCAGCCCGAAGACTTGTCGCAAGTCCCGGTGCAGTCACGGAGAGGACGGGGAGCTCCCCGGGGCCCGTCCTGCAGGGGGCTGCTGGGTTCCCGTGTCAGTGCGTGTCGTCCAAATGGCCCTGAGAACGCCCCCCTGGCACCCGTGTGCAGCTGGGTCGAACGTGAGGGTGATGGGACACCACGCACCTGTTTTCTGTCATAGCATATTCAAATCCCAAGACAGGAGACAAATGTTCAGGGAAAGAAAAAAAAATACAAGAATGAAACGCAGTGACAGGGATTTTCCCCATTTCTTCCCAGTTTCTGGGGTGACGGGTGTAGCTGGTTTTATCCTTCCATGGGCTTAGAGCAGGGGTGCATCTCTCTCCCTCGGCTCCCCACCCACCTGACATCTCCCCCCTCCCTTCCCCTTTTGCCCCGGTGTCTGGAATTCCTTTATGCAACATCGGATGATGGTTTTGCCTGTTCGCCTGTACAGACCACTCGCGGCCATTACCAGGTTTAACCCACTCCCCCCCTCAGCCCCGCCCCCGAGCGTCTCCCTTCTGTGGCTCCTGGAGGAGCCTCAGGGACAGCGGGGTCTTTGCCCCAATCCCAGCCCACGGAGGGTCCGGGGTGGGCGGCAGGCCCCGCCAACTCCGTGCACTTAGACCCTCAGTGCCCCACCCAGACGGGGGTGGCTGGGCGGGGGGACAGGCCCTGGGTGTGCAGCATCCGGACTTGTCACAGTGAAACATGAGAAAACGTCCCGCTTTGTCATGGATTAAAATTCCAGATTTGACATCTTGGTCATGGAGCTTTGAACTGGCTGTCAGAGCGCAAACCAGAGCCGGACAGCACAGACCTCCGTGTGGCCCCCAGAGCTGTACCCACATGTCCTCAGGAACCGCGACCTCAGAGCTTTGAGAACTTGGAATCTACACGGTGGAGGTGTTTTCATCAAAAGGGCTTGGAGGGCTGCATCGTCGCCCAATCCCACAGGCATTGTCACGGTCTCAGAGAGAAATCATTTGCATTGTTTTATTTCAAATGTAACACATTGATCACATACATTCAAATGTAACGCTGTGATCGTATACATTCAAATGTGACACACTGATTATATACATTGTAGAAATCAGCAAGTCTGGAAATCAGCAAGCCTATCATTTTATTATCTTTCAACTTTCTATATAAGCATTATGCCTATTTGCACAAAATGGGATAGCATGGGTAATTTAACAATAGTGAAATGATCTTTCCACATTGTTAAGCATTCGTTCATTCACTCAACAGCCAACAAGTCTTTACTGAGCACCTACTTACTGCATGCTGGGCACTGTCCTAGACCCTGGGGCTAGAGTAGTGAGAAAACAAATCAGTGAGCAGACCCCCGCCCCTGTGGAGCTGACATTCTTCTGCTACCTCCTGCGAACGGCTGACCATGTTGCTGTCCCCGTGTGGGAACGGAGGGCTTCTCATTAAACCAATCCCCCTTGGTTGGGCAGCTAGGTTGCTTCTCAATGTTTGCTGCAATGAACATCCTTTTATCACTGGATCTTTATGTGACGTTGTGATAATTTATTCTCCAAAGATGGAACCCTAGAAGTCGAATGGCTGAGCAGATAGATAAATAAATATATTTTTTACATAATGCGTTGGATGTCTACCTCCAAGTTGCCGTCCAAAAAACATTGTGCCGATGTATACTTTCACCAGCAGGCAAGGTGGTGTGCAATGGGATGGGGTTTATCCAGACTAGAGAGGAGAAAGCTAAGGAGGTCCTTAATCTTAAGAAGCAAAGTATGACATAATTCCCAGGACGCTGGAGACACGGTCAGAAGCATTTTCTACAGAGGAGAAGGGAGCAGGGCAGGGGCACGGAGACTTGCTCCTGCCACAGCGGTGATGTCCTTTCAGTAGGATCCTTCGCAGATTCAAAATCTCCAAAGACTCGTAGCCGCCTCTAGTGTTTCTGGAACACAACACTGAGCTCTCAGCGATGTGGTCAGAGCCTCAAACAATCATTTCAGTCTGTGTATTTGGGAACACAAAATCCCAGAAGGACAGAAACTGCACGAGAGGTATTTCACCTCCCAGTTTCTCGGTGTCTTTGGCAAAGCCCTCCCCAAACCTCCAATCTGTCTTGCACGGTGATAGGAGACCAAGAAGCTGTCTCCCGGTGGCACAGGGGCGTTTGGGCCATGCGCACACGTCCTTCCTCTGTGACGTGGTCTCGGTCTCCAAGTCAATTTGTTTAGAAAGGACATTGGTATGGCAGCATACGAGGGCGATCGGTACCAGTCGTGACAAAATAAAAGCAACCTATGAAACACTGAGCGCAGGAAGACGCGGCGTAAGTTCTAGCAGCCGTCCTGCCCGGCGCGTCTGGGACCGCAGCCCGGGCCCTCTTCCCTGAAAAGGGAAAACGGGCAAGTGTGAGTCACAGACAGCACCGGCTGAGCGTTCACCCGGGCGGTGACTGCGAGGGCCGAATGGATATGTACAAAGGGAATCTGTGTTTCTCACTGGGGTGCGAGGTCACTTGAGGCCGCGTCCAATGTGCCAACGAGCGGTCACCCGGTCTCACTGGTAGCATCTCCCGGCAAGAGATAAATGTACGGGTATCAGCGCTCAAAGGGGGTTCTCTCGTACCAGATCCTATTGTGAACACTTCGTGGCCATTAGTTCATTTAATTCCCCCGACAGTCTTCAAGGTAGGTGCAACTGTTGCCATCAGCTCCTCTTGCAGACGAAGAAACGGAGGCTCAGAGAGGTTGGGTGGTTTGCCTGAGGCAGCACAGCTAGCGTTAAGCAGGGCTGAGGTTTGAGCTCAAGCGGTTCTCCTGTCGTCAGAGGTGTTGTCTGCAGTCTCTAGAGTCTCCCTCCTTCCCGGTAAGGGGTGAGCCGTTTGGGGGCCTGCCCGGAAGTCCCGGGTCTCATTCTCTTCGCCAACACGTTTTAGCTCAGTGCCCTGGGACTCAATCACTTCACCGCTCCTGGCTCAGTTTCCTCATCTATGAACCAGGATATGGGGGGAGGGGAAGGCCTCCGAGATCTCTGTCCCTAAGAGGCCCAGCAGGGAAGGGAGGGACACTCTGAGCCCCCAGAGGAGGGTCTCAGCCAGGCAGGGTGGGAGCGGGCTGTCTGGCTTGCTGGCCCTGTGGGCACCCCCAGAGAGCACGCCGGGCATGCTATGAGCACAGCTGCTCCTCATCCACACAGAGCCCCTCCCGAGGCCACGTGGCAGGGTCCACGGTCACCGGGACGCCCGCACACTGGCCATTTGGTCCACCGGGATCAGACGCGCATCCCAGAGCTGAGCCCTCGGTCCCACCGGGACGCACTTTTTCCCTTTGCTTCTGACAAGCTTGCCCCCGCCCCCAGAGGCTTAAGACACCCTTCAGAGTCCCCTGACCAACGGGAAAGGGGACAGGCGGGTCGTCCAAGAACCTGCGTCGGGAAGCTCGGCGTGCCAGGCTTTGGTTCCCGCCTGCGACACGGGAACGCAGGGGGGCCGTGGGAACCAGCTCACGGGCGCCGTGCCAGAGCCTCCCACCCGCCGGCCGGTGCTTGGGTTTGGTTTCTGCCTCGGAAGCGTGCTGAGAGGCGGGTGCACCCTGAGCCTCGGCGAGGAAACTGAGGCAGAGAGGCGGCTCCCGTACCCAAGACCACACAGCTAGGGAATGGGTGCTCCCACGTGGAGAACGGGGCCAAACCCATTCTCCAGATGAGATTGCGGAGGCCCACAGAGCTGAGGCTGTACGAGCCCCCTGTTGCTGCTAGAACAAATGCAGGGGCTTCGGCCAACACGCAGGTACCACCCGACGGTTCTAGAGCTCAGACTCCCGAAATGATCTCACGGAGATAAAATCAATGTGCCGGCGGGACCGTGTCCCTTCTGGAAGCTCTAGGAGAGAATCGTCCCGGGGCTGGCGATGACAGTAACCCGCCCAGGGATCCAGGACAAATTCCTCGTCTCCTGATCTTTAACTTCAAAGTCTCTTTTGCCGCATGAGGTACCCACCACAGGCTCTGGGGGTTAGGAAGTGGACGTCCTGGGGCTTGGGGACACGACCTTGTTCTATCAACCAGAACCTCACAGGGAGAAGGTGGCAAAACCAGCTGGAATCTGAGTCCGACTGGCTCCTCCGAAGTTCGTTTCCGCTGCCCGGCGCCCCAAGGCCCTTAAGAACAGTGGAGAACGTTGCCAGATAAAATACAGAACAAGTCATTCTTTTAGTGTAAGTTATATCCCAAATATTGCATGTGACAAACTCATATTAAATGTATTGATTATCTATCTGAAATTCAAATTTCACTGGGCATCCTGTGTTTTTATCGGCTAAATCCAATAATCCTAAAAAACAAATTAAAACAATCTCAGGAAGGACAAGGAAAGACATTTAAGAGCTGGGGTCAGGTCTTAGATTGAGCCAGTCGTGAACTGGGAGGTTTCATTTCCCCTCTCTGGGCCTCAGTTTATTCATCTGTGAAAGGGGGTGGTAATGCCACCCCCCAGAAAAACAGATGCCGTTGCTAGGACGCGGGAGAAAGTGCTCGCACACGCTCGAGAGCTGTGCCCGCCAGGGCCGCCAGCCCCGCCATCCCACCGTCCCCGATCCGCAGGGCGGGACGGAAGAGGCTGTTCCCAGGGCCCGCCCAGCTGGGCTCAAACTCCCGGCGCTCGGGAGCCGGTTCCCCGGCTCATTATATTATGCCGGCCAAATTAGGGCAGCCAGGCGCTGCCGCTCGTGGCTTAATTGGGACTCACAGCCACCCCGTCCCACGCCTCCTCTCTTCCCCACTGCCCCGGCCCCAGCCGGGCTGTGCCTTGGGGGAGCCAGAGGCTGCCCAGGCCTGGCCACCTGGGCCCCGCAGACACCGGTGTCATCAATTAGAGCCAGGCCGCCTGCTCGTCATGGGGCGGCGCTGGGCAGCTGGGCCCGGCATCGATCCGGCCTCTCCTGCCCCCCGGGGAGGGGCGGCGGAGGAGGCGGCCACGCAGATGGCCGTCGCCGGGCCTCTGCCCCCGCCCCGCGCGCCGCCCGTGGGTGGTGCCGGCCGCACGGGGGACTGAGCGCCTGGCGGCCCTCACATGCCCGTGCCTGGCTTTGTCTTGGGTCTCCCAGAGAGGCAGCAAGAGTCAGGCAGCACTGCCCGGCCGCCCCGCCGCCCCGCCGCCCCGCTGGGTCCGAGCAGCCTCCAGCCCTCCGCCACGGCGCTGCCTCTGCTGTGGCGAGGCCGGGCCTCCAGGCAGAGCCGGCGGGCTCTGGATGCAGCGGGGGAGGGGGGCTTGCTTTGAAGAATCTTCTCCTGGGGCCTCCCCCCATCACAAAGGTGGGGGGCTGGCGGGGGTCAGGGCAGAGGGTCTCCCATCTGCAGGTCGTAAGGAGGCCTTGGGGGGAGGCCACCACCAGTGCCGTCTGAGCCCCCACCCTCCACCCCAGGAAGCAGGACGGAAGGTTGGAGCTGGGGGACTGAGGGGGGCCTCCTGACGTGTTTGGGGGGCAGTGCGGGGAACTACGGGGGGCAGGGCTCCACGTGCCCGGGGCAGGGATTTCTCTGTCTCTAGATTAGTCCACGACCCTCATGCCAGGCACGCAGTAGGTGCTGAGAACTTTTTTGCACAATAAGTGTGTGTGGGGTGTGTGTTTCTGAGCTTGGATGAAGTGCCCTGGGAGGGAGTATGCGTATGTGTGTGCATGTGTGTGCATGTGTGTGCATGTGTGTGTATGTGAGCATTGTGTGCGTGAGCATGTGTGTGCATGCAAGTGTGTATGTGTGCATATGAGTGTGTATGTGAGCATGTGTGCATGTGAGTGTATATGTGCACATGTGAGCATGTGTGAGCATGAGTGTGTGTATGTGTGTCCATGTGAGTGTATGTGAGCATGTGTGTGCATGTGAGTGTGTGTGAGCATGTGTGTGCATGTGAGCATGAGTGTGTGTGCAAGAGCATGTATGTGAGCATGTGTGCACGTGTGCCTGTGAGCATGAGTGTGTGTGTGAGCATGTGTGTGCATGTGAGCGTGTGCGTCTCCGTGGCGATTTTCCCCCTCGGGGCCGGTGTGCGTATGGGCAAAAGGACTTTGGGCTTTGCTTCCCCGCGGAGGCGCGGGGCCCCAGCCGCCCTGCCTAAGGAACGCCCCTCCTCCAGCCCGCAGTCACACCTAGCAAAAGACAAATTCAGAAGAAGGTGATGTGAAAAGAGTAAAGCAAAAGTCCCCAGCAGTGACACCACCTAGAAACACGCCTGCGCCTGCGCCCTCACTGTGCGCCTCCTTGGGTCCGCGCCGCCCTCCCGGAAGCCACGGGCACGAGCCCATTTGGCGGATGCGCAGAGTGAGGCTGGGGGAAGCCAGGCCCGGGCCCGAGTGCCGAGCGGGGACGCGGGGACCAGGGTGCTGCCTTGTGCACAGAAAGGCAGTCAGGCACCCTGAGGGACTCGCGCTCTTCAAAGCTTAACTTTTCAAAACTTATTTTATTTTATTTGGGGGGTGGACAGGGTCTCGCTGTCGCCCGGGCGGGAGTGCAGCGGCGCCATCATAGCTCACCACAGCCTCAAACTCTGGGCTCCAGCGATCCTCCCGCCCCAGCCTCCTGGGTCACCAGGGTCAAGGCGCAAGCCACCACGCTCGGCTCAGGGCTAATTTTTCACGTGCCGCGCCCAGCACGGCGACGTGCTGAGAACTGAACGGAACCCGGCCTCGAGGCTCCGGCAGGCTCCAAGGGCGCGCCTGCTGCCCGCCGGCCGTGGGGCCTTAGGCACGCTCTTCCCCTTCTCTGGCTGCAGTTTCTCCGTCGACAGGCCCGGCCCGGACAGCGCAGACCCCTGAGAGGGTCCCTCCCACGCCCGCTCCCGAGGCAGGACTCTCACTCCTTACCCGATAGCCCAAGTGCGATCTGTCCAGCTGCTGCTAACCAGGCGGGGGCTCGCCACTAACCTCACAGTGCCTCAGTTTCCCCGTCTGTAAAACGGGGCTAAAAGGTCTCCACCTCCCGGGACTGCTGGTGGTTGCAGGTCACCTCTCTGCCTTGGTTGCTGCCATCAACGATATGTGAGCTGCTTCACTGCCCTCCCACCCACCCCCTGCAAAATGTGGGTGTCCTGCAGAGGAGCAGTTTCGCGACTCTGCCAGCCAATACGGTGCTTAGGGCGGGGCTGGCACCAGCGAGCGCCATCGAGGTGTTTGCTGTCACTGTCGTCGCTCATAGACACCTCCTGATGGCAAGACGCACCCGTCTCCCCACAGCTTCCACTCATGAGTCCCCCCGCAGGAGGTGCTGTCACACCCACTGTACAGGTGGGGAAACTGAGTCCTCGAGGGAGGAAGACACTTGGCAAGGTCACTCAAGGCCTCCTGGGCAGCCCCGGGGCTGGTCCTGCCCGGCGTCGGCCCCTCCGTGTCTGCCTGCAGCCGGGCGGGGGGAGGCCGGGAGGGGGGAGGCCGGGCAGGGGCAGAGGACGGTGGGGCCAGGGCCCCTCGGGTCCTGCCAGTCCGATGGCCGGACCAGCGCGCTGCGGCCCAGCCCCGGGCGCAGGCTGGCTAGCGGCCGGCCGTGGCACGGCCCTGACAGGCGTGATTTACGAGCGCCCTCGGCAGAGCGGAAGCACTCCGTTGCCTGTTACCCCACTTAGCAGACACCTTGTCACCGCCCGGGAGCGGGCGCTAAAAACACAAACCAGGCGGCGGCCAGCCCCGAGCGCGGCCGGCCACCTGCTCAGCCCCAGATACCGGCCCCGGCTAGTCCTGCTCGGGCCGACTCGGAGGCGTCCACAGGCACTTCCTCGGGCCTCAGTTTCTCTCCCGGCAGCAGGCCAGCCGACCCGCCACCCACCGTCGGCGCCCGCTGCAGAGCCGGGGACAACCGAGGCCCCGCAAGGCTCAGCCACCCAGCTGGGGCGCTGGCGAGGCCCCCGGTCCCCGTCCCACCCCTCGTCGTGGGGCTCCCCTGGCCCACTGGGCACCTGCTAGGAGCCTGAGGCTCCTTCCCTGCCTCCAGGAAGCCCTCCCTGATTTCGTGCACACACAGGCGAGTCCCCGTGTGCCTGGCGTTCGCCGGCAGAGCGCAGCTCAGGCTGTGACTGAGCTCCAGGGCCAACGTCCCTGGCCGGGCTCTCTTGCCCGTCGCCGAATCTCCGTGCCCAGAGCAGTGCTGCCTCGTCCGGCCCTCGGCAAACGTTTGTTGACTGAATGAGTGTGAGGGCGGACAGGGAGGCGCGCGGGGAGGAGGAGCTGGCGGTGCGGGAGCTTCGGAGCCCGGTGTTTGCGTGCACGCAGGGACGCCGCCGACCGAGACGCCACGCGTTGTCACGGTCAGGGGCACAGAGTCGCCCTGCCTCTGTCTGCTACCTGCTCCGTGACCTCCAGGGACCCCGTAGCCCCTCTGGGCCTCAGTCGCCTCGTCTGTGCACTGGGTTCTCAGGAGGACCCAACGAGCTCACACGGGGAGTGCAAACAGAAGGCGCCTAGCGCGCGCGGGGGCTGTGGGCGTGGTCGCTGCATTATTCCCTCTGTCACCTCCCGCACTCGGCTCCCGGCTGGGCACCCAGGGCTCTGCGCCAGCGGTGAGGCCACCGCGAGGGCGTTGCCGCCGTCACCCTCACGCGGGAGGCGGGCCCGGGTGGGAGCCGCTCGCCGTGTCAGCCCGACACCGCGTGGCCGTAAAGTCACCAGGCGCTTTCCCAAGCACCTCTCCCTCTCCACCCTCCGGGCCCGCGACAGGCTCGGCCTCTGCTCCTCCACCTGGCTCCGTGCGAACTCCGGCCGGGCAGCTCTGATGGGGAGAGGCGGGCGGCCCGGCCGCCGCGGGGTGGGTGCGGCCTCAGGCCAGAGCCGCTGCTCAGGAGCCACACCTGCACCCCGGAACCTGGAGCCGCACCTGCACCCTCTGGATCCGCCTGCCCCCAGGGAGCCCCAGCCCGGGTCCCCCGGCCACACTGCGGGCAGCTGAGGTTTTTCGACAAGGTCATGCATTCATTCAACAAACCTGGCTGGCCTGCTTGGGGCCCGGAGAAGCAGAAATGAAGTCATCAGGGGCCACGCGGTAAGGAGCTCACGCTCCAAGCAGGAAGGCGGCGGCTTAGGTTAGAACACGGGACTTCGGCGGAGCAATCGGGCGGCCAGGGCACTGAAGCCCAGACGTGCAGGAGGGGCCAGCCAGGGCGGAGGGGTTCCAGGCAGAAGGGACGGCACGTGCAAAGGCCCGGGGCTGAAGAAAACGCAGAGAAATCAAAGAAATGCAACCGGACACGAGCAGAGGAAAAGAGGGAGAGTGTCGCAAGAGAGGGGAAGACTTTTCCAAGACTTCCCTTCAGGGGAAGGCAAAGCCAGGGGGAGGTTCAGTCGCATACGGGCGCTTCGTTCCTTCCTATGCTCGGTCATTCAACAGTCACTGATGCCTGCCCTGAACCAGGCTGAGGGTGCGCCCTGGGGAGAGGGAGACAAACCGGAGAGCAGCGTGATGTGGGTGAGGGAAGCAGGGAGTGTGTGGGGGGCGGGGGGTGCAGCAGGTGGGGAAGAAATCTGGGAAGGCTGCCTGGAGGAGGGGGCTCTAAGCAATCAGGAAAACGTTTCTTTACACCTCTCCACTGCGCTCAGACGTTAGAGGAAATATCAGCTCCAAGGCTCTCTTCGCTGAGAGTGGCAAGGAAAGTCCAAAATTCTCCAGGAAGCTGGTTGTCCATTCATTCATCCATCCATCTATCCATTCATTCATTCATCATTCCACCCCACACGCACGCAGACAGCAGTAACTCAGACCCCCCCCTGCGTTCAGAGGCTCCTGGTGTCCCTGCAAGGGAGACAGAGGTGTCACTAAACCAGCACGCGTCAGCGTCAAGGGTGGCGGAAGGGGGACACCCGACACCAGCCCACAGTGGACCCCCGGGGAGCTCCGGGCCCCATCCGGGCCGCTGGGTCTGCCTCTCGGGGCCAGGCCGGGACTCTGCATCCTGAGCCCCACGGGATTGGAGGTGGCTCCGCCTGGCTCCGGTCTGCTGACTGTCCTTGCAGAATTTGTGCCAGGAGCACCGAGTCCCGAGGGACTGGCCGAATCAGGTGGCAGCCGGGTACAGGCGCCCTCCGACCTCAGGCCTTATTTTAGCCTCTGGCGAGTCCCCCGCGGGGGAGGCGGGGGGGGGGGTGGTGACAAGAGAGACGTGCACAGGTATTTTCAGTCTGGATGGTCAACCCGCCCTGGCCAGCCCGGCAGGCCAAGAAAACAGGCGCTGAAACCAAACACTGCTGCCACCCGCCATCCACCCGGGGCAGCTGCCCCCCCCCCGGGGTGGGGTGCGTCCTCGCTGTGACAGGCGAGCACAGAGGCCTGTGCGGGCCTGTGAGCAGACGCGGCACCCGGCAGGCCGGAGCAGCTAAACACTCCGTGGCTGCAAATGATGGGTGAGGCTGTGGCTTCACCCCCATTTCACAGATGTACACACTGAGGCCTGGAGAGGCCAAGGCCATTGTCATACCCCAGCTCAACCCCAAATGCTGTGACAATGAGCTAGGTTTCTGCTAGAAAGGCAGCCCCAGCACCTAACAATGCCACGCCACGCCCACGATGCATGAAGAATGTTCTTGAGGTAACCGGCGTGCTGTGGTGCGTGAGGGGCCGGCACCATTCTGCGCACTAGATGTGGTTTCTACTGACTCACGTCCATCCTCGCGGCCACCCGAGAGCAGGTGCTCACAGTGTCCCCGTTTGACATACGCAATAAAGCCGCCGCCCAACTTGGGGGCTGGGCGGAAGGGGCTGCAGAGACCCAAGTCCCCAGTGAGACTTTCTGTCCCCAGATCAGCTCCCCGGGCTCTGCCAGGCCTAGTCCCTGCCCTGCTGGGCCAGGCGGGGCGGCAGGCTCGGGGCGCGGCCGACACCGGGCAGGCGCGGGCAGGGGCAGTCTGGGGTCAACGGGCAGAGCCGGGCCCGGAAGTCCAAAGCCTGGGTTTGAATCTCAGCCCCGGGCTGTGGCTCCTCAGAAAGGCCACTGGTCTTGCTCGGCCTCAGTTTCCCCTTGTTAGAACTGGGAGCCCCTCTTCCCACCCAGGCCGGCTCCGGGCTCCGAGGGCAGGATCCAGAGAGCGGAATCCCACTCTCCGCCTGCACCTGCCCTGCAGAGGTGAGGGCTGGCAGGTGCCCAAGGGCCCCTGGCTGGGCAGGGACAAAGGGAGCCCCTAGAAATCCTATCCCTGTCACAATGACCACTGGACGGGAGCTGAGGGACAAGCAGGGGCCACCGGACGTGCCACCCGCAGTCGACCCAGGCCACTCTGACTCCTGGCCAGCGTTCCCAGGTGCTGGGTGACCTGGGCCTAATCGCTAAGCCTCTCTGAGTCTCTCTTTTCTCAGCCTCAAAATGGGAACAATCACGGCCGGGTCTCTGGGAGGATCAGCGAGGTGCGGGGTGGCCTTTCACAGAGGCCCGGGAACCCGGGAGGTGCAGAGACAGGGTGCTCACGAGGCGGCGGAGCGGATGGGGACGTGGGATCCACAGGACGGGCGTTTGCGGAGACGGCCCAGGAGGGCGACCCAGGCGGAGGGACAGGGGGCGCAGAGCACGGGGGACCGCGAGAGCTAAGGAGGCGTGGAGGTGTGCAGGGTTGGTGTGCGTGCGTGCGTGCATGTGCGTGTGCATGCGTGCGCGCTTCCACGCGTGCGCGCGCGTCCCTGTGTCCTGTCTGCCGTGGGCGCGGGGCGCGCTGGGGTGTGCTTGCCGCCCGCTCCCGGCCCTCTGCCGCCTGGCGGGCCGCTCGCCCCCACGTCCCCCCTGCCCGGGCGCCGCGGGTCACGCCAGCCCAAACGAGCCCCGCTCTGATGGCTAAACCAGGTGCCAGGCCCCTCCTGCCGGCCCGCCCGGGGTCAGCTCGGGCGCGGGGCTGCTGGGGGCGCCCGCCCACCGCCCGCGGGCCGGTCCCCAGAGGGACGGGGCCAGACGGGGAGAAACCCAATCCCGACACATGGAGATCATTTGCAGGAGGAAGAAATGCGTGACCAGCTCCCAACGGTCGGCCGCAGGGGGAGGGAAGGGGCCGAGGGGGCGCGGGGCTGAGGCAAACCCGGCCAGCCCAGCCCGCGTTCGGGGGCGTGTGAGCCTGCACTTTCCGGGAGCCCCAGGCAAGCCCCCCACCCGCTCCGGGCCTCCGAGCTCGACTCTCAAATATGGTGAGACGATTCGGAGCAATTATCTGACCCTGTGCCCAGCATACAGTTGGCCCTTCCTCAGCCAACAAATGGATATATGGAGGAAAACTGAGGCTCAGAGAGGTTGTGCAACTTGCCAAAGGGCACACAGCACGGCAGCATGGGAGCAGGACTGGAATCTCCCAGAAGGCTCTGGGAAAATGTACATGTCCACAGGGAAGGGACAGGGGCAGCTGGTCACCTTTTGCCACGTTGGCCACCCGTGGCCTTCACTTCCCTAAGAGGACTCCCCTGTCTTCCCATCTTAGTGGAGGTCTCGGGACCCCTCCATGGCTTCCACCCATTTAGTTTTCCAACAGCTTTATGGAGATGCAGTCATATACTATACAACTCGCCCATGCGAGTGTACGAGGCAATGATTATTTTTTGATATATAATTTTTTTAATTGAGGTTTCTTATATACATATATATAACACAGAGTTTTCCATTGTAAACATTTTAAGTGGACAATTCATGGCATTAAGTGCATTCGAAGCATCATATACACCATCACCACTATCTATTGCCAAAACTTTTTCCCCACCCCAAAAAGAAACTCTGTAGCTACAAAGCAATAGCCCCTCGTTGCCCCCCAGCCCTTGTGACCCACCGGGCCACTTCGCCCCTGCGACTTTGCCTGTCGTAGATATTCCGTGTAAGCGGAATCACACGGTATGTGTCCTCGTGTGCCCGGCTAGTTTCACTTAGCAAAATGCTTTCCAGGGACATTCGCGCTGCGCCACGAGTCGGAGCCTCGTTCCTTCTCGGGCCGAGCGAGACCCGTGGGAGGGACGCGCCACGTCCTGCTTGTCCATTGTCCGCAGAGAGACGCCGCCGTTTCCGCCTCTCGGTGCTGTGCACGCCGCCGCGGGGAACCCTGGCGCACGAGCATGCGTTTGAGTCCCTGTCCACAGCTCCTCTGGGTATATTCCTAGGAGTGGCACATCCGGGTCACATGGCAAATCTGTGCTTAGCGTCTAAGAAACGGCCAACCTGGGCGGCACCAGGAGCCTGCGGCCCACTGGCCCGATGGAAGCCCAGCCGGCGAGGATGAAGGCCTGGGGCCCGGCCAGCTGCTCGCCTCCCGCCTGGGCTGGTGCAGGAGACTCCTGCTCCCCTGCCCTGCCTCGGCCCCTCCAACCGCCCCATTGCTCTCTGGGTCAAATCCTCAGGCGCCGAGCCCCCGCGGAGCCCTCCCGTCCCCTCTGGGGTCCCTCAGCCACCTCTGCTCATCCTCCACGGCATTCGCCGCGTGAGCCCAGCCATCCGCCGACTCGAGCACGTGTCCCCGCTTTGCCCGGTGTAGCTCCTCGAGGCCAGAGCCCGCGTCTAAGGTATGTGTCTTCGGGACCCTGCGTACAGGCCAGTGCATCCGTGTGTCGCGTGGTGGAGAAACGAGGGCTCAGAGACGCGACTAACCTCTGGGGAGGGAGGGGGACCAGAAACGGGTGTGTCTGATTCAACAGGACAGCAGGTGTCGGGAGAGCTTCAGAAACTACTAAGCGCCGGTTTTCTTCCTGCCTCGAAACACCCCCAGGTCCGGCCCACGCCCACTTCTAACTCGCTGTGTGACCTTGGGCACGGCTGCTGCCCTCTCTGGGCCTCAGTTTCCAGTCTTTGATCTGGAGGAGCACATCCCGCTGTCTCTGCAGGCTGGAATTCCGGGCCTTCCTGCACCCCACCTCCTGCTCCTCCCTCAGCAGATTCCTAAGGCTCAGCCGGCCTGCAGCGCCCCCCCTGCCCGCAGGTAATTAGAGGGGCCCCGGGGGCGGGGCGGGGAGACCCAGCAGGCAGCTCCTTCCTCTGAAGGGCCCCTCGCTCGCTGCTGGCCGGCCGCCGCGGGAACAAAAGGCCTTGTGTGCGTTGGAGGCAAGGCGCGGGCGGGAGGCCAGCGTGGGCGGCCGCAGCGATGGCCACGGGGCTCGTGGCGGGGATGGCCGGCGACTGGAAGCTGTCCCCATCCATCAGTCAGCGGTGACAGCTCCCGGGGCCTGTGGCCCCCCGCGGCCCTGCCAGCTGACCGTTCTGGCCGCAGCGGCCCCTCCCCCGCCTGGTGGCTCCAGTCTGGTGACCTGAAAAAGGCATCTGCCTCGAGTGCCGGGCCACAGTGACAGGCCGTCTCTCTCCCCCAGGAAGCTTTCCCTTCTCAGCCACACCCCCAGCCCCCGGGGTGGACAGAGAGACGTGACACATGTCACCCGCATTCAGATGGGGCCCAGGATCCTAAGGCAGCGTGGCCAGGGCCTGGCCGGCCCGGGAGTCCAGGAGACGACCGGAGCTTGGCCTTGCCTGCTGCCAGCTCACAAGTGACCCTGGGCAAGTCCTGGTCCCTCTCTGGGCCTCAGTTTCCCCTCCTGTGAAATGGAGGTGTCATCTCCACACACAGCCGTGTGGCTTCTGTGATGCCGCAGGTGTCCAGGAGGACGTGGAAATGCAGCGGTGACACTGGGTGGGGCAGGCCTGGGTTCAAATCGTGCCGCTGCCTGTCACCGCCGCCGTGTGACCCTGGGCAAGTCACAGGTCACAGGCCTCACGCCTGTGGGCCTCCCCTCCCCCTGGTGTACCGTGGACACCATCCCCCACTTCATTCCAGAGACTCTCGAAGACGAAGTGAGACTGCATCTGCAGAGCGCCCGCCCAGGGCCGACACATGCAGCATGTGCGCATGTCCACGCGTCGCGCCCAGCGCCTGCGACACCCGGGCAGTGCCACTGAGGCTGCAAACAAGACCAAGGCCTGCCTCGATGGGACCCACGGACGTCAAGCCTGCAGCCAAGGGACCAGGTCATTAAAGGTAGTGATTGCTGGGAAGGCGAGAGAGTGACGGATCCGGGAAGGGTCCGAGAGGCAGCCCTGGAAATGAGACGGGAAGAGCATTCTGAGCAGAGGGAACGGCTGGCACGGATGCTCAGAGGCAGGACCAAGCTGAGGGTGTTGGAGAGAGATGACGGAGGCCACTCTGGGTAGAGTGGAGTGAGGGAAAGAGGGGGCCAGGCGTTGCAGTGGTCAGACTCAGAGGGGCCAGGTGTGCATTCTGGCTCTCTCTTCCTAGCTGAGTGGCCTTGGGGAAACTGCTTGACCTCTCTGGTCTCCAGGCCAGTGACTATTACATGAGAACAGTGGTAGGAGTTGTTTCTTGGCGTGTAAGGATGAAAAGGGAGTGATGGACCGAAGTGATTGGAACGATCCTGCCCCAGGTAAGCCCGCAGTACCTGGGAGCTATTTATTTATTTAGTCATCGTCACCGTCATCATTGTAGACCAGGGTGAGCAATTTGAAAGATGCTATTGGCTCTCTGTCTCCAGGTGCTCTTCCTTTAGAAAACACCAGACTGGGTGTCGACTGGTCTGAGAATGTTCTACAGCTTGGGCGGTAGGAGAAAAAAAAAATATTGGAAACAACCTACCGTCCGTCACCAGGAAGATGACTCGATGAGCGGTGACATATTCATGCTGCAGAATGGCCTATCGCCGTGGCAGCGTGTCAACTGGAGCGTCACGTATCAACAGGGATCAGTCTCAAAAGAGGATGTCGAGCCAAAAATGCAATCACAGAATTACACACGGGATGCTCGCGTGCCTGGGACATCCTACAACACGCCAAGCCAGGCCGGCGCCTCCCACCGCCACACATGTGGACGGCGTGGGCACAGGCCGGGTGTGGAGACGCGGTGACGCAACTGCATCTGAGCGCAGCATTCGCTCTCCTCTGCTCACGTTTGTCTTGTCTGCTGTGACCTGCTTCGTTTCTCGCCGGTCTGCCTGCCGCTAGAGTGTGAGCCCCGTGCCGTCGGGGACGGGGTCTGTGCCGTCTCCCCGGCACCTGGAACCACGCCCGGGACACGAGAGGGTCCCGTGAGTGTGCACGGAGCGGACGGAGGGCGGAGGGAGGGAGGGGCCGAGCGTGGCGGAGAGAAACGCGAGTCTCGCTGGAACAGAACGCACCGAAGGGCCCTGATGAGGCCAGAGGGTGGCCTGAGAGGCAGGAGAAGGCCCCCCTACTTGCCTCTGCCCCAAGGGCCCCGCCCGAGCTGGGGGACTCGCCCGGGAGGGGACCCTGTGTCGCGAGCCATCGACTGGGGACGAGCGCGGGAGGCAGGCGCCGCCCCGGCATGCCAAGGCGCCCATCTGACGCGAGAGGGATTTGCCACCTCTGGAGCACAGGCGCAGTGACGCTGGGCCCAGGGCTCTTTACCAGTCCTGCTAGCCTGGGCCCAGGTCCCCCGCCCCACGGACGCCTGCCAAACCAGACGCCCTCTGCCCTGTGCCCTACGGACACCACCACCATCACCACCGCCAGGAAGCCTTCCTGGACTTCCCAGGCTGGGCCAGCTGCCTCCTCAAGGCTCCCCCAGTCCCCCAGTCTTCCCGAAACAACCCCCCTGCTGCCCAGAGGAGTGAGAGCTCTGAGAGGGCAGGAGCCACACTCCGTTCCCAGCTGCAGTCCCAAGGGCGTGGCCCGGGCAGACACTGGCTAAACACCTGTAGAATGAATGAATGAATGAATGAATGAATACACCACACCTGTCACACCTGGCCGAGTCCTGGGAGCCTTTGGAAGGTCTAGATGTGAATGAGGGGAGTCCTGAGCCACCTGACCTCGAGCCCTCGCTGGGATCCGCAGCCCCTTCTTACGAGGAAGGAAGCCACAGGGAGTTCGTACCCGCTCGCCCGTCCCAGCGCCCACCCGGCCCCCTCTAACCCCCCGCGAGTCCAGTGAGCGCCACAGCCGATGAACGGCCGGGAGAAGGCAGGGAGGCAGGGACTTCTGGCCAAGCCCAGCGGAGGTGGCCCTTGCAGCTGAGATGGACAGAGAGGAAGGTGAGGAGTCGGTGGCCAGGAAGGGGCTGGACCTGGGCACCCTCCCCGAGCTTCCTGGAGCAAGTGTCCGCATAGACCCGGAGCGAGGAGGGAGGGGGAGTTTCCTTGAAAGCTTGCTGTAATTCCTCCCCGCTTCAGCCCCGGAGGAGGGGGACTTCACCGTCCTCCGGTTTACAGATGGGGAAACTGAGGCTCAGAAAGGAGAGGCGACTTTCCCCAACACCACACAGCTCTGCAGGGGCTCTGGAGGGGGCGGGCCGAGGCCAGGCCCAGGGTTCAGAGGCGCATGGAGGAGCATTTAAATAATATCTTTTCCTTCTCATCCTTTTCATAGCCCACCTGTCTTCGGTGGCTCCGGCACTTGGCAGTCCCCTGGCTGCGCAGGGAGGGGGGCGGGCGCGGGCAAGGACGGCACCAGCTAGGGTCTCATCACGGCACCTGCGTCCCTCTGTGGTGACACTTTCTGCTGTGGCCGCTGATTGGTTTCCCATCACTTTTGACGCTATAAAATTTTCTTTAAAAATGTGTATTTGTGCGTTTAAAGTGAGTCTACTGAAAGAAAAATATGAGTCAATAAGGCAGGTAACGCTCAGCTGCGCCAAAAACCCACGGCACTTCCCTCCTCCCGCTTCGTGGGTGCGCGGGGCAGGGTCCCCCGGGCAGGACAGTCCCTGGGTTTGTCCCACGGACCTAGAACTGCGCCCGGCACACAGCGGGGGCGTGTGTCCCAACAGAGATTCACTGGATGGAGGCGAAGGCGACGCGGGAATGGGGCACGGAACAGTCGCGGGGCCAGCCAGGGGAGCGCCTTCCTCTGGGGTTCCACACCCTGCTGCCTCGGCGCTTGCTGTCATCTGTCCGACGCTCCAGGGGCCCCGACTGCAGAGCCCTGGGGCGCCCAGATGGCAGAGTCCGGGGCTGCGGTTCTGTTTCCAAGGCCCTGTGCAGCCCAGATGCCACTTGGGGTGGCTCTAAGAGCCTCAGAATGCGGCTGTTGCTGTGTTATTCTACAGGACAGGGCAGCCGGGACCAGCCAGGGCTGCAGAGGCAGGGCTCCAGCTGAGGCTGAGAGGAAGAGGAGGGGAGGAGGAGGAGGAGGAAGGGGGGAGGAGGGGG
>VSMD01003951.1:0-57892 GCA_008750895.1 Mirza zaza | reverse complement strand
TTTCCTTGTTAGAGCTGGAACCCATACTACTAAGTGAAGTATCCCAAGAATGGAAAAACAAGCACCACATATATTCACCAGCAAACTGGTATTAACTGAGCAGCACCTAAGTGGACACATAGGTACTACAGTAATAGGGTATTGGGCAGGGAGGAAGGGGGAGGGGGGCGGGTATATACATACATAATGAGTGAGATGTGCACCATCTGGGGGATGGTCATGCTGGAAACTCAGACTTGTGGGGGGAGGGGGGGAAAGGGCATTCATTGAAACCTTAAAATCTGTACCCCCATAATATGCTGAAATTAAAAAAAATAAATAAAAACTTTAAAAAAAAAAAAAAGATCTTTTTCTCTCGTTTTAGAGGTCTCCCTCAAAACATATTTCAGTAATGGCTACTGATAAAGCAAGCTCCCAGGGCTGCTTGTTGGTTATATAATCAGCCTTTCCCTTGCAGAAAAGTCAGTATCTAAAACAGCCAATTAACAATGTTTTGAAAATTGTATTAGGAATTTTCTATACCATGTAATCAGTTCTCCACTTATAAATTTACTCTCTAATTTGTATTGGAGAGAGAGAACTAATCAAAATTCTCCTTAAATGTTTCTTGAACTCCTGACCTTGAGCGATCCTCCCGCCTCGGGCTCCCAGAGTGCAAGGATTACAAGCGTGAGCCACCGCGCCCGGCCCTTAAATGTTTCTTGATTCAACTCCTTAGCGTTAACTCTTCCATATGAGTAACCAAAACATTTTAAAGCTGTTTTTATCTCTTCCAACACTGCATTGTTCTTTTCTACTTACTTTCTAAAACATTAAGAGCTGGACATAGTGACTCATGCCTGTAATCCTAGCACTCTGGGAGGCTGAGGCAGGAGGATGGCTTGAGGTCAAGAGTTTGAGACCAGCCTAAGCAACAGTGAGACCTCGTCTCTGCAAAAAAATAGAAAAATTAGCCAGATGTGGCAGCACATGCCTGTAGTCCCAGTTACTTGGACGACTGAGGCGGGAGGATCGCTTAAGCCTGGGAGTTTGGGGTTACAGTGAGCTACGTATGATGATGCCACTGCATTTTAACCAGGACAACAGAGTGAGACTCTATCTCCAAAATAAATAAAAATTTAACAATAAATAAATAAATAAAATAATACATTAAGAAAACATAATTCGGCAATCTATTAATGCAAAAACTAAGGCTGAATTAAAAACAATTTCCCTCTGGTTCTTGCAAATGAAGTGCTATTAAAACATCACAGTTTTGGCCAGGCGCGGTGGCTCAAGCCTGTAATCCTAGCTCTCTGGGAGGCCGAGGTGGGGGGATCGTTTGAGCTCAGGAGTTCAAGACCAGCCTGAGCAAGAGCAAGACCCCATCTCTACTATAAATAGAAAGAAATTAATTGGCCAACTAAAATATATATATAGAAAAAATTAGCCAGGCATGGTGGCACATGCCTGTAGTCCCAGCTACTTGGGAGGCTGAGGCAGCAGGATTGCTTGAGCCCAGGAGTTTGAGGTTGCTGTGAGCTAGGCTGACGCCATGGCACTCACTCTAGCCTGGGCAATAAAGTGAAACTCTGTCTCAAAAAAAAAAAAAAAAAAAAAATCACAGTTTTGTTCAAGAACTCTTATGTTAAATTCTCATACCCATATTAGAACAAGGAGAATCACTTTATACCGGTGCCCTTTATAAATACTGGGCTGTTAACCTCTCTGGATTATCTGTGATCATACCACCTTGGCATAGTTCTTCCTACTGACGATGATTTTTTTAAATCCCTAGTGCTTTCTCTGGGGGAACCATTTTTGTCTGTCTGGGAAAATTCTCTTTGGAAGTTCATGTATCGTTCAGGAAAAAAAGATTACTTCCCTGCCAGTGAGATCAACCTTGGAGATCTATGGGATTATGGATTTCAAATCAGATTATTGTAGTATCCTAGACACTGTCCTTGTCTTTTCCTTGCCTCCTTTCCATCAAAACAATGTGGCTCTAAGGGAAGTTGCACCTTCAAGATGGTATCTTTATGTGTACCTACCCCAGTATGTTGAATCATGAAAAGGTTTATCCCTTAAATATTCCCTATACTTCAAACATATTTTTTAAAAAACTCACCAAATCAGACTATGAAAACCTAAGACACCTTGAAATGAACTAAATAAAAGAGAAATATTCCCCTCACCTTGGACAGATTTCTTCCTTACCTATTAGTTACCGGAATTGACCAAAAGGGAGGTAACGGGGAAAGACCAATGTAATATAGGATAAGGAGAATTGGACTGAGGGTCCTAGCTGTGTCACCTGTTTTTTTATGTAGCCATGTGAAAGTCACTTCACCCATCTGGACCTTAGTTCTCACATATTTAAATTAGGAGCCCCGCAAGTTGGCTCACGCCTGTAATCCTAGCACTCTGGGAGGCTGAGGCGGGAAGATTGCTCAAGGTCAGGAGTTCAAGACCAGCCTGAGCAAGAGCAAGACCCCATCTCTACTAAAAAATTGAAATAAATTCGCCAGAAAACTAAACATATATCAAAAAAATTAGCCAGGCATGGTGGCGCATGCCTGTAGTCCCAGCTACTTGGGAGGCTGAAGCAGAAAGATTGCTTGAGCCCAGGAGTTTGAGGTTGCTGTGAGCTAGGCTGACACCATGGCACTCTAGCCAGGACAACAGAGTGAGACTCTGTCTCAAAATAAATAAATAAATAAATAAAGGAGGAAAGATGGAGAATTGGACTAGATAACCATTAACAATCCCTTCTAGATCTAACATTCTATATTACTATATAAATATACTTGAAGTGTTGGATAAAATCACCAAAAAAAGAAAAGCAACAGGAGCTTTTTCTCAAAAAAACTTCAAAAAGGTGGCAACTAACTGTTGACACTTACTATGTTCCAAGCCCTAGAAATTTAACAATGAAAGAAACAGCTATGTCCCAGCCTTTGCTGAGTCTAATGGTTGTAGGAAGAACAAACATTAAAAACAAACACAATTAATTCCAATTTATTCATAATCTCAATTAATGAATGAGTTGATTGATTATACAGCAATTGAATAATTTTAACTTTTTAAAAAATAACTTTTAATAACTTTAATAAAAAATCTAATCCAATCTGGCATTCGAAAAGGTTTCCCTGAGAAACTCACTTAACCTGAGACCAGACTCAAAAAGATGTTCAAAAGATGAGGAAGCGTTTTTAAATAAGTGGAGAAAAAGGCCAGGCACAGCGGCTCACATCTGTAATCCCAGCACTTTGAGAGGAAAAGGTGGAAGGATCACTTGAGGCCAGGAGTTTGAGATCAGCCTGGGCAACACAGCAAGACCCCTTCTCTACAAAAAATACCCAAATTAACGGGGTATAGTGGCAAGTGCCTGTAGTCTCAGCCACTCAGGAGGCTGAGGTAGAAGGATCACTTAAGTCCAGGTTGCTGTGATCTACGATGGTGCCAGTATACACCAGCCTGGGCAACAAAACGAGACTTTGTCTAGAAAAAAAGAAAAGTGGAGAAAAAGAGGAGATAGAAAAATTATAATGAAAAGGATCCTAAGAAAGTTGATAAAGAGAGAAAAAATGAAAGTGACAAAAATCGTAGTCAAAGTTTTCACATCTACTTGGGAGTTAGAAATCTCATAGCTTAGCCATATATCAGAATTACCCTGAACACTAATTACTGCATGAGCGTCTACTCTGGTATGTAAACTTGTTACTTAACAGTTCTTGATATAAATAACAGTACATTCTACTGAGATCACAAATTAGCTCATTGTTTTGCCTAGGGAATTGTAACATGTCGTCAATCTAGGTTTTTATTTACTTGGTGATGAAGTACACAGAGAGCAATTTCCTCCTATGTCTGAGATGAGATAGGACCTTGGCTATCAGGAAAAGAAAAATGTGCAGCGTGTCTCTTTAGAATGATTGAGACTGAACAGAGACTCCCTTGAAAACACAAACTGCTCACATTGACCTCATATGTACTCACAGAAAATAAAATGTCTGGGATAAAAAATCCCTAAGACTCCACCCCTGCCCTCACGATCAACAACTAGCTTAACTCCTTGTTTGCCCTCTTCCAGTCTGTGACTAAAAATCCTGCTCTCCCAGTTTTTGAGGGAGATATACAATATAATATTATTATTGTAGCAACATGATCTTGGTCAAGCTAATTGCCAAAGAAATTATTAGTCCCATTCATTACTAAGAGAAATGTAATTATCATTACATTGAGGTGCTGTAGGATTTCAAGCTTAATTTCAGGCTTTTCTTAAGAATCCTTCATAGTAGGCTATAAAGTATTAAAAGTTTTATCTATTAATAATCTACACAGACAAAAATGCACTGACCTTCAAATAGCCACCTAAAAAATTTTATACTTACTCCAGTGATGCTGGCTTCGTTCAGACCATTCGGAGCAATCACAGACCTACAAAACTGGAAAAGTAAACATGGCTAATTTAGACACATACATCCATATTTACCAAAAAATATTTGTAGCAGGTATGACACTAAGTCCACAAATTCATAGATACATGAAAGAGTATGTTGCTTTGTTTTTTTCAATCTGACTTTGAACCTTATTCAGCTGGGCTGCTGAAGGAATTCCACTTTGTCCATTATTTGGGCCCCCAATTCCCAAGTTGTACCAAGATCCTTGGGTCTTAAGCATCAGAGAGTTTCTCAGTTATCTACACAAACTGCTAAGAACCCGTTAACCCCTTGTCCCAACCCTTGTGATTCTCACCTCCCCTAGGCGCACTGGAATCTTAGACAAGGCTGGAAGTTCCTGTACCTGGGGCCCAGGTTTCTAATAAGCACAGGTTCCAGGGATTTTTCTCCCCTCTCTCTACTAGATTACTAGGTAATAAGCTTGACTAAGATCATATTGCTACAATAATAATATTATATCGCTACAATAATAACAGTGATACTAATGATTGATGATTATTATGATAAACTAATTGAAAGTGATAGAAATAAGATATGAAGAATACATAATAAAGTCAAAAACATGTATTTTTATTTAGTATTATTATTTAACTATTTAATGAATACTTTTACAGAGATTATTCTATGCTCTGGACACTTTTCTAAGCACTTTATCAACATTAACTTTAGTACTTAATCTCTAGTGTGTTTTCTTTATCTCTCTCTGTTCACATTCTTCTCTCTTTCTTACCCCTCAAGGATATAAATTACACTCAGCGGAAGCTCTATCAAAACCAAAAAAAGTTACTGATATTAAAACTTGTATTTATATCCTACAAAAAATATATATGAAACAAAGAATTTCTAAAAGGCTGGGTATATACTTGGATTGAAGAACAGAAAGAAATACATGACAAAATACAAGTTAATACTTCAAAGAATTATCCTGTTGTACATCAAAACCCCAATTTAATGGCTTTTCTTGTTTGAAAGTCTTGGTTCTAAATAACTTTTGGCTATTTCAAAAAATATAATCTCTCAATCAGTTCCGTTGACATCCATTATGAACATCCAAAAGACTGTCACATTTGAAATAGAACCAGCAGGATTAGTTCTTAAATTACAGAAAAAAATATTATATTAACTTGCAAATATGAAAACATACCTTTTATGTTACAAGTGCAATAGTAACAATCATAAATCAAGAAATAGGTCACATTTAGCTAGTACTTACTATCAGTCACAGAGATCAACATGTAAAATGCACACGACAAGCCAGTGTCACATGACTGGTGAGTGCCGGAGCCAAGATTTGAACCAGAGCCTTCTAGGTGCCAAGTTTGTCCCATCGACCCCCCAGGTGGCACTGTTGCAGGTCACTGACTGGCAAGTGGCATCGTCAGGATTTGACCCCAAATGGAACATCAGTGCCAGGCAAACATGACTGTTTTTTATTCTTAATGTTATACTGAGAATTTAACAAAGCAATCAAAAAAGATCTCCAAGGACAGATGCTTACTATATTTATTTCACCAACTAATCCATTCCACTTCTGCTCTGTTAGGAAAATGATCTACAATTTCCCTAAATGTTAGAAAATCTTCCTCATGATGAGGTGTGATCTACCGCTGTGAGGGGACTCCTTTCCCAGGGGATCAGGGTCCACCCCCTGGAGCTACACAAAGTCAGTCTGCACTCACATGGCAGCCTTTCCAACTCTTAAGCTATCATGTCTCCTTTATTAGAATGAAGGAATGAGCAGCGGCTGAGAATATGTGTTTGAGAAACTTCCACTTACATGCCTGAAAAATTTAAATACCCTCCCTAAAACCCTCTCAGCCTCAAATGCTCAACTGCAAAGCAAGTATAATAATAATTCTTCCATCATAAGTCTGTTGTGAGTATTAATTTACATAACACATGTAAAGCGCTTAGTACCTGCTTGGCAATTACTAAGTGCTTAATAACTGTTTCTTGTTCTCGTTATTATTGATAACCTTTTTTCTTTCGGAGACAGAGTCTCACTTTGTTGCCCAGGCTACAGTGAGTGCCGTGGCGTCAGCCTAGCTCACAGCAACCTCAAACTCCCAGGCTCAAGCAATCCTGCTGCCTCAGCCTCCCAAGTAGCTGGGACTACAGGCATGAGCCACCATGCCCGGCTAATTTTTTCTATATATATTAGTTGGCCAATTAATTTCTTTCTATTTATAGTAGAGACGGGGTCTCGCTCTTGCTCAGGCTGGTTTCGAACTCCTGACCTCGAGCAATCTGCCCGCCTTGGCCTCCCAGAGTGCTAGAATTACAGGTGTGAGCCACCGCGCGCTCAGCCTATTGATAATCTTAATTCCCCTAATTTAGTGCTGCAGACTCTCCCTAACCAAGGGAGACAAGCATGTGCAGAATGACCTACATCATTTCTGACCCCACTAGGTGCAAGGCACAGAAAGTAGCCTAGGTGCTTCACCAATTATCTGGTTTCCAGTGGGGCATGGCAAAAACTGATTTCTTAATATAATAGAACCACTGTGGAGGTTGATTTTGATAGAGTATGACTGCCACCCAGTGTAATTTTCATGAATGGCTGGCCAAAAAGATGCTTTTACCTTAGAAAAATTTGGAAGAAAACCCCTTTGATGCTGTTCTAAGAACTAAGAGAAGTGCTGCAGACAGCAACGCTAGCGTTTGAGATGACCCAAAAACTATACCCCCTTTCCTTCCTTGTGACCAGTTGGGATAGAAACAATAAATAACTTCGTTGGAGGCCAAACATCACTTTTGTGACTGATAAAGCTGACATCAGAGCATGTTGTTTAGCAGCGTGAGAGCTAAATTAGTTCCCAGTGCTAATCGTATAAGTTTTAATAATATAATTTTAATTCTTTTGACCCAATATTTCCATTACTACATTTCCTTTCATAATAAAGAGCAATAATTTATTTAAGTAAATTTTACTGAGCACCACTGGGTGCTCTGTTCTCAATCATCAGTAACGAAAAAGACAAGTCCCTGCCCTCATGAAGCAGACATGAGGGAAACAGTCAATAAACAAGAAGATAAGTACATATTTTAATAATTCAGGGAGTCATCAGTGCTATGAAGAAAACTAAGAGCAGGATGGGAAGGAAGAAGGGGTGCTGGTTTTCTGGGTGTTGTTTTGTTTTTATAGACAGTGTCTCTCTCTGTCACCCAGGTTAGAATAATAAGTTCGGGGTCGTGAGCAGGGCCACTTTCATGGGCATATGACCTGTGAAGTTACACAAGGCCCTGCATTTAGAAGAGCCACATACTTGGTTTAATGTTTTGCTGTTGCATTTAAAAATCCATGATATTTTTGAACAAGGAGCCCTGCATCTTCATTTTTGCACTTAATTCTAAAAAGCATATAACCACTCCTGGTCCTGAGTTCATACTTCTGATTTGGGTCTCTAAGTATCATGAGGATTACTCAGTGTGGTAGATTCAAGATGGTCAAAAATACTTTTCAACCCTTTCATCAAAAGGTGAAGTCTTTATCTCCTCTCCTGGAGCCTGAGGTGGCCCTGGAACTTGCTTTGACCAATGCAATGGTAATGATGTTTGGGGACTTCTCCACCCAGGCCTAAGAGGGCTGGTGAGTTCTGCTTTCTCCCTTATAAGAACCAGCTACCTGCCAGGCGCGGAGGCTCACGCCTGTAATCTTAGCACTCTGAGAGGCCGAGGCGGGCAGATTGCTCGAGGTCACGAGTTTGAAATCAGCCTGAGCAAGAGCATACCACGTTTCTACTATAAATAGAAAGAAATTAATTGGCCAACTAATACATATATACAAAAAATTAGCCAGGCATGGTGGCGCATGCCTGTAGTCCCAGCCACTCGGGAGGCTGAGGCAGTAGGATCGCTTGAGCCCTGGAGTTTGAGGTTGCTGTGAGCTAGGCTGACGCCATGGCACTCACTCTAGCCTGGGCAAAAATGCGAGAATCTGTCTCAAAAAAAAAAAAAAGAGCCAGCTACCACACTGTAAAGCATATAGAGCTACACTGCAAAACTACGAGAGCCATGTGATGAGTATCCCTAAAGGATGAGAAGCCATCCTGGGTGTTTCAGCCCCTACTGAACCCCTGCTGAACGCACTTGAGCATTGCCTGAGGTGAACAATAACACAGGCTGTTATAGCACCCTCAGCTATACCTCATGGAAAAAACTCACCTGACTGTGCCCAATCAACCCACAGAATCATGAAAAATAATAAATCATTGTTATTTGAAGCCACCAAGCTTTAGAATGATATGTAATGCACCAAATATAACTGAAATGCACAGATAATCTTCACAACAACCCTAGAAGATTATTGGCATTATTATCCTCATTTTGTATATGAGAAAACCAAAGCTGAGAGAGTTTAAATAATTTGTCCAATAACAAACATTCAGAAGTGGCAAAACCAGGAACTAATATCCATATTGGTCTGATTCCAGATGCTAGCTCCTAAGTATTACATTACGAAGCTTCTTCCCAAGTCCAACCTGTACCCTAAGATATAAAATAAACTATAATATCCAATTACAGAGCCAAAACCAGATAACATATTCAGAACACAAATGAATGGCTTCACTATAATATTTTTGTCGCCTAGAGGTAGTGTCTCCAAAAACAGGGCTTCTATTCAGAAAATCTTTTGTCATCAACAGCCTTATGGCCGGGCGCGGTGGCTCAAGCCTGTAATCCTAGCTCTCTGGGAGGCCGAGGCGGGCGGATCCTTTGAGCTCAGGAGTTCAAGACCAGCTTGAGCAAGAGCGAGACCCCATCTCTACTATAAATAGAAAGAAATTAATTGGCCAACTAATATATATAGAAAAAATTCGCCGGGCATGGTGGCACGTGCCTGTAGTCCCAGCTACTTGGGAGGCTGAGGCAGCAGGATTGCTTGAGCCCAGGAGTTTGAGGTGGCTGTGAGCTAGGCTGACGCCACGGCACTCACTCTAGCCTGGGCAATAAAGTGAGACTCTGTCACAAAAAAAAAAACAAAAAAAAAAACCAGCCTTATTAGTGTTCACCCCAGGCAATACTAGAGCACTGGAAACACAGAGACTACTACAAAAAGTAAACACCCTCCCACAAAGAGTAAAGGAAAGAAGAACATTAATTAGGACCAAGAATGAGAACTAACAAGTGGTCTCAGTTGCTTATCGTGATTCAGGAGGAAGAAATCTTTGGAAAAAAATATGAAAAACCAATGACAGAAAAGATGTTCAACATCACTAGTCATTAGAGAAATGCAAATTAAGACCACAGTGAGATATTAATATAACTACATACCTATTAGAACAGTTCAGCCAGGTGTAGTGGCTCACACCTGTGATCCTAGCACTCTGGGAGGCCAAGTCGAGAGGACTGCTTGAGCTCAGGAGTTTGAGGCCAGCCTGAACAACAGTGAGACCCTGTCTCTAGAAAAAAAAAGAAAAAGAGGCCTGGCGCGGTGGCTCACGCCTGTAATCCTAGCACTCTGGGAGGCCGAGGCGGGCAGATTGCTCGAGGTCAGGAGTTCGAAACCAGCCTGAGCAAGAGTGAGACCCCCATCTCTACTAAAAATAGAAAGAAATTAATTGGCCAACTAAAAATGTATAGAAAAAATGAGCCAGGCATGGTGGTGCATGCCTGTAGTCCCAGCTACTCAGGAGGCTGAAGCAGAAGGATTGCTTGAGCCCAGGAGTTTGAGGTTGCTGTGAGCTAGGCTGACGCCACGGCACTCTAGCCCAGGCAACAGAGTGAGACTCTGTATCAAAAAAAAAAAAAAATAGAATATCAGCCGGGCATGGTGGACACACCTGTAGTCCCATCTCCTTGGGAGGCTGAGGCAGGAGGATTGCTTGAGCCAGGAGTTTGAGGTTGCAGTGAGCTATAGCCACTGGACTGTAGCCTGGGCGACAGAATGAGACTCTGTCCTTGCCCCCCCTCCCCAAAAAAGGAACAGCTAAAATAAAAAATAATGATAATACCACATGCTAGCTAGGATATTGAACAACTGGATTATTGTTGGTCAGCAATCACACTCCTAGGTATTTATTCCAGAGAAATGAAAATTGACATCTATACAAAAAACTGTACACAAATATTTATAGTAGCTTTATTTATAATAGCCAAAAACTAGAAACAACCAAAATGTCCCTTAATAGGTGAATAGTTAAATAAACTGTGGTACATCAATTCTGTAGAATATTAATCAGCAAAAAAACAAAGAATGCAATATTGAAACACGTGGATCTCACAGGCATTATGCTAATTGAAAAAAAGCCAATCTCAAAAGGTCTTTAAAAAAATTACATGCTGTATGATTCCATTTACTACATACCACACAATATTCTTGATGGGACAAAATTGCAGTGATAGAAAACACATTAGTGGTTACCAGAGTTTAGGGATGCTGGGAAGGGGAGGGTGTGACTATAAAGGGGTAGCACAGGGAGAGCTTTGTGGATATGAAGAGTTCTGCATCTTGATTGTGTTCGTTGTTACCCAAATCTATACATGTGATGAGGCAGAGAGCTACGCACACACCTTGCATCAATGTTAGTTTCCTGGTTTTGATATTATGTTATAGTTATGTAAAGTGTAACCATTGAGGGAAACTGAGAGAAGGGAACATGAACCTCTCTGTAGTGTTTTAGAAACTTCTTGTCAATCCTTAATTGTTTCAAAATAAAAAGGTAAAAAAAAATTACAATGTCAAATATTACAAATTACAATCTCAATAAAGTTGATTTTCTTTAAAAAAAACTAATGACGCAAAGTCGAATAAATTTATCTCTTACTGAATATGGTATCTTATTTGCTTGTCTTTTTTTTTTTTTTTGAGACAAAGTCTCACTCTCTTGCCTGGGCTAGAGTGCTGTGGCAGTCAGCCCAGCTCACAGCAACCTCAAACTCCTGGGCTCAAGCAATCCTCCTGCCTCAGCCTCCCTAGTAGCTGGGACTACAGGCATGCGCCACCATGCCCAGCTAACTTTTTTTTTTTTGAAGACAGAGTCTTGCTTTGTTGCCCAGGCTAGAGTAAGTGCCATGGCGTCAGCCTAGCTCACAGCAACCTCAAACTCCTGGGCTCAGGCAATCCTGCTGCCTCAGCCTCCTGAGTAGCTGGGACTACAGGCATGCGCCACCATGCCTGGCTCATTTTTTCTATATATATTAGTTGGCCAATTAATTTCTATTTATAGTAGAAACGGGGTCTTGCTCTTGCTCAGGCTGGTTTCGAACTCCTGACCTCGAGCAATCTGCCCTCCTTGGCCTCCCAGAGTGCTAGGATTACAGGAGTGAGCCACCTCACCCAGCCCCGGCTAACTTTTTGTATATATTTCTAGTTGGCCAATTAATTTCTTTCTATTTTTAGTAGAGGTCTCACTCTTGCTCAGGCTGTTCTCGAACTCCTGGCCTTAAGTGACCCTCCCACCTCAGCCTCCCAGAGTGCTAGGATTACATGCGTGAGCCACCTCGCCCGGCCTATTTGCTTGTCTTTATTTTCATTTTCCCTGGTTCTAATTCTTTGATCTTCCTTATATTCTATTTTATGAGTTCTGATGGTGACCCAACAATAGAATGTTAAGAAATATGGCATGAAAAAACAATAAATATTACTTTGCATTCAAACAATAATTATGAAGCACTTCTTTATGCCAGACACTGTGCCAAGCCCTCTAGATATGACTAATACCTCAACACACACCCTGCTTTGTCTCTTCCCACCTCCTATCACCTGCACCCCCAAACACTCTTCCCCCATACACAGTCCGTGATCTATTTCTTTCCTATACTCCATTGCTTGTTCTTGCATCTTTCATTAAAATGTAATATATATCTGTTTTACATATATATATGTCTTTTTTTTTTTTGAGACAGAGTCTCACTGTGTTAACTGGGCTAGAGTGCAGTGATGTGATCACAGCTCAGCGCAACCTCAAACTCCTGGCCTCAAGTAATCCTCCTGCCTCGGCTTCCCAAAGTGCTAAGATTACAGGCATGAGCCACTGCACCCATTCTTACATGGTATTTCTGAGAGGGAAGGAAGAAAGCAAGAAACAGAACTCTTTGGTAACCATGACAATATAGTAAAAACAGGGGCATTCAGGATGGAGAAGTGGTTGGAAGGAATGGCTCCACTGGCAGCTCAAATTAGGCAGGGGACGTGGGAAAGCTAATGGTGGGGAGGATGCTCCAAGCAAAGGAAAACACCTCCATAAACTGTTTTGTGTTGCTAAAGTCAAAGTTGTTTACTTTATTCTGTACCACCAACCTCACTCTGTCAACTCGAACTCATACCATTGCTACCAGGAAGGATTAGAGCAAATCTAACACCAAGCTTGAATAAAATGGCTCAGCCAGCAGTGGTGCCTTCATAAATATGAAAGATAATATTTATTTACTGACTACAAATGTAGACCTAATGTAGTCACTAGGATACAGTAATTAATTGTCATTATTCCAGGTCCCTGGATTTGAGCGACTCATGAAGGGACAGGGGATGTCCAAGAATCTGCATCAGGTATTGATTTTTTTCAGAATCTGAGACTCTTAAACACCAAAAAACATTTATCAGACATAGGTGCACTCTGAACCACAGAGATAGCATTTCCCCTCCTCCCTTGCTCACATATGCCTTTATGCAGTAAGCTCCCCTTTTAAAACTTCTTTTCTCAGCCGGGTAAGGTGGCTCACACCTGTAATAATAGCACTTTCTGAAGTGGGAAGATCATTTAAGGTCTGGAGCTCAAGACCACCCTGAGCGAGACCGCCCTGTCTCTACAAAACAAGTAGAAAAGTTAGCCAGGTGTGGTGGCACATGCCTGTAATCCCAGCTACTCAGGAGGCTGAGGCAGGAGGATCCCTTGAGCCCAGGAGTTTGAGGTTGCTGTGAGCTGTGATGATGCCATTGCACTCTGTACTCTAGCCAGGGCAACAGAGTGAGCCTTTGTCTCAAAAACAAAAAGACTATCTTGAATATTCTTGAATATGTTGAAAATGAAGTTTAACAGTAATTTTCTCCCCAGTATCTAATCCCTCCAAGAATATTCTTAGTGAACCTGGAATAAGGGCAGAAAAAATACATACCTCCAACAAAGAGAAGTCCAGCCTGTTAGTTCCCTAAAAAAGAATCCAGCTTGTTTTTACAGGAGCATCTTCCTTATTGAGATTTCAAAAATGGTCCAATATAAGCCAGGCACGGTGGCTCACGCCTGTAATCCTAGCACTCTGGGAGGCCAAGGAGGGCAGATTGCTCGAGGTCAGGAGTTCAAAACCAGCCTGAGCAAGAGCAAGACCCCGTCACTACTATAAATAGAAAGAAATTAATTGGCCAACTAATATATATAGAAAAGAATTAGCCAGGCATGGTGGCGCATGCCTGTAGTCCCAGCCACTCAGGAGGCTGAGGCAGTAGGATGGCTTGAGCCCAAGAGTTTGAGGTTGCTGTGAGCTAGACTGACGCCATGGCACTCACTCTAGCCTGGGCAACAAAACAAGACCAAAAAAAAAAAAAAAAAACAAAAAAAAAAAAAAAAAAAAAAAGGTCCAATATGAATCTTGATTCAATTATAGGAAGGGAAGAGGAAACTGGAATCTAAGTTTAACAACCACAGTAGAGATTGTGTCCATCTCACCCATGTATGTATTCCTAGCATGTAGCATAATGTCTGGTACATAGGAGTTACTCAATATTTTTCAATTAAATTTAAATCTGACAAAATGGTTTGTCAGAATTCTCTACTGACTTAAGGGACCTCTGAAATAAAGAGAAAGACATCTGTTTCAAAAATGCATTAGAGGCCGGGCGCGGTGGCTCACGCCTGTAATCCTAGCATTCTGGGAGGCCGAGGTGGGCGGATCGTTTGAGCTCAGGAGTTCAAAACCAACCTGAGCAAGAGCGAACTAATATATATACAAAAAATTAGCCGAGCATTGTGGCGCATGCCTGTAGTCGCAGCTACTTGGGAGGCTGAGGCAGGAGGATTGCTTGAGCCCAGGAGTTTGAGGTTGCTATGAGCTAGGCTGACGCCACGGCACTCACTCCAGCCTGGGCAACAAAGTGAGACTGTCTCCAAAAAAAAAAAAAAATGCATTAGAGACTGTTAGAGAGGAAAGGCTAGTAGGTGCTCATGGTGTGGGTGGAGAAAGATTTCTCATGCAGAAATTAAGATATAAAAGTAAAAAAGTTTATTTTATTCTTATTAGAGGAGAAAGGGAGAAGAGAGGTAAGAGAGAGAAAGGTGTGGCATACCAAAAAAAGAAAAAGGGGTGCCAGCAGCAAGGCCAAGTGGCTTGCTGCTTTCATGGGGACGAAGAGAGAGAAAAAAAGTGATGGCAGTTGACAAAAAAAAGCAGCAGCAGGCAGATTTAAAAAACTGCAAGGATGTCAAAGTCCAAGAGTTGGTTTCCTGCCTTTCCTTGGAGAAGGGATTATCACAGGAGATATGACTCTGTCCTCAAGATATGGTTGAGGCCATAGCTCATTCTCCTGCTGTTTACTCAGGAACTCAGTAAAAGCAGATTCTCAAAAAAACAATTTTGAAAGAGAGAGACTTACATCTCTTTTTCATCCATTCAGCTTTCTTCAGAAGTTGTGTAAAACAGAACTCCTGCAGGGTACCTGTTAGTGAGAGAACTCATAGGATTGATCTTTAACTGTCCCTGAGGAAATTGTAGAATTAGGTATTTTCCTGTTATTTTTGCAAGGCCACCCTTACAGAGACATACTCCTGATTTCATCTCCCTACTATATAGTACAAAATCTTTACCTCAATCCCTGAGCCCTAGATACACATTTTCAAAGGCCTACTTGACGTTGCCACCTGGATCTGGCTGGTACCTCTCATTTAATATGTTTAATTATGTTAACCCCAAATTTTCATAGTGTAACAGTGGAGGCAAATTTTCTCTTTCCCCCAAAAGTTCACTGAAAGATGAGCTCACAATTAAGGCAGATTAATAAGAGGAAGAGATTTATTTGTCGTGTGCATGGGGAAAATCACAGAGTAATTACCCAATATCTCAATGGGACCCAGATATTTTTATATCTGCCTTTTAGAGGGAAAGGGGAGATGAGGAATAGAGGTAATTCTGTTTCGGGGCAATAAATGGTTGCTAGGGAGGATGAATAATAGATACTCGGGAGAATGAATGGATGAGGGAAACAGATTGCCTTATAAATGATTCTCTTTGCAAATTAAAATAACCTTCAGAGACAAGTATTATATTTTAAATGATTTGGGCCAGGTCTGGTTACATCCTTGATTTTCTTTCTAGCACTATAGTGAGATAAAGAAGGGAAGGGAAATTTTCTTTTGTTGGATCCATCTGGTTACATAGATAGAGGGAAAGCTCCTTCCAAGGGCCTGTTGATTTCTAAGGACCTTTAATTCAAAACATTCTTTATACCAAGGAGCCATACTTTTGGGTGAAATTTCCTGAGCTCCTTCAGTGGTCTCCCAGGCTACACCAGTGCTTCTCAACCTACGAATAAGCAGCTAACAGCTCACGGATTTGCACAATACCCCTCAATCTCCCTCCCCGGCCTCTTCTCTTCCCATTCTCTTCCCAGTAACTTGACCACATTGGTTTTTTCATACCCACATTCAATTTTTTTCCTGTGTTTGGTGATGTGTTTCCATTTCCATCTGATTTGTTCTTCCCGAAGTTCTTTGCAAACTGCTATTCATTCTTCAAGATCTAATCCAAGTGGCCGTCTTGAGGGAAGTCCCTCTTGAGTTATCAAGGTTAACTGATAACTCAGGGCTTTTGTTCATATCTGCATTTCAGTATAACTCATGCAATTGTGAGCATGAAGCAGTTAAATAATAAACTCTGAACAAGAGAATAGTTTTACTTTCATCGCAGAAGAACAAGTATATTTCTCCACAAAGGGAGATCAATCTTCATCTTGGACGCTGAATCAGTTAGACTGTAGTAGACACACCCTAAGGTGGCACCACAATTCCTACCTCCTAGTATGTAGTGCCTTTATATAACCCCTTCCACTTGAATTCAGACAGAACCTGTGACTTGCTTCTAACAGAATATGGCAAAGGTGATAGGATATGCCTCCCATGATTATGTTACATTACTTGGGAAAGGTGAATAGATTTTACAGAAGTAAGGTCCCTAGTTAGTTGCTTTGGTTTAATCCAAGTGGGTATTATCCTGGATGAGTTTGAAGTAATCAGGTAAGCCCCTTATGTTACCTGAAGTTTGATAGTTGTCCCTGAGATCAAATCAGTGAGAATGAAGAACAAAGACAAGTGATTTGAGGAAAAGGAAAGAGAAATTTATTAATTTGCTGGCAAATGAGGAGGGTGGTAAACTAGCGTCTCAAAGACAACCATCCTGTCTTTAGGTAGAAACACAGGGCTTTTTAAAAGGGGGATTTGGGGCAGTCGAGCTTGGGTCTACATGATCAGCGTCACATGTCATGACTTAGGGCTAATGTTGTTTAACTAAAATTGGTAGTTTCCGTTGACTATCTCGTGACCTTTGTCTGGACAATTCTGTTGAACCATCTCCTGTGGTTTAAGATCCTAGAAAACAAACAGCAGAAAAAATGTTTCTGCCCCTTTGATTACTGGTCTCAGACAGGAATGCAGGCTTTAATTCCCAAAAAGGAGGGTGAGTGTTGAAGAGTCGACTTGTAAAACATTTTGTTGTCCCTTTTCAGACCTTTATCTTTATCATACCAAGGAAATGAATTCTGCCAACAACCGAGGGGGCTTGAAAGCAGATCCTTCCCTGTTGTAATTTTGTCTTTTGTAACTTGATGCTAACTTTTGTTCTTATCTGCATTTCAGTATTGCTCATGTAATGGTGAGCATGAAGCAGTTAAACAATAGATTCCGAACAACAGAACAGTTTTACTTTCACTCCAGAAGAATAAATGTATTTCTCTGCAAAAGGAGAAAGCCACCAGAAGAGAACGTGGTTTGCATGACACCTTGATTTTACCCTGACCAGTGGACCTAGCTAAGCATGTCTGTATTTCTAATCTACAGAAACTGTAAAAAAAATAACAAGTGCTGGCCAGGCACGGTGGCTCACGCCTGTAATCTTAGCACTCTGGGAGGCCGAGGCGGGAGGACTGCTCAAGGTCAGGAGTTCAAAAATCAGCCTGAGCAAGAGTGAGACCCCCGTCTCTACTAAAAATAGAAAGAAATTAATTGGTCGACTAAAAATATATAGAAAAAATTAGCCGGGCATGGTGGCACATGCCTGTAGTTCTAGCTACTCGGGAGGCTGAGGCAGTAGGATTGCTTGAGCCCAGGAGTTTGAGGTTGCCGTGAGCTAGGCTGATGCCAAGATCCTCTAGTCCAGGCAACAGAGTGAGACTCTGTCTCAAAAATAAATTAATAAATAAATTAATTAAATTAAATAATACACAAGTGCTGATTTACGCCACTTATTTTGTGGCAATTTATTACACAGTGTCAAAAGACAAAACTACAACAAATTTAGTTAAAGATCTCAATTTGCTTTATTCAGAATTCCAGAATCTGGCAACAATTCATTCCATAAAATAGAATAAGTGGGCCGGGCATGGTGGCTCACGCCTGTAATCCTAGCTCTCTGGGAGGCCAAGGTGGGCGGATCGTTTGAGCTCAGGAGTTCGAGACCAGCCTGAGCAAGAGCGAGACCCCATCTCTACTATAAATAGAAAGAAATTAATTGGCCAACTAATATATATAGAAAAAATTCGCCGGGCATGGTGGCGCATGCCTGTAGTCCCAGCTACTTGGGAGGCTGAGGCAGCAGGATTGCTTGAGCCCAGGAGTTTGAGGTTGCTGTGAGCTAGGCTGACGCCATGGCACTCACTCTAGCCTGGGCAATAAAGTGAGACTCTGTCTCCAAAAAAAAAAAAAAAAATAGAATAAGTGTTCCAACAAGCTGAGCAGGAGAGGTTGGCTTTACTAACAGAGAAAGGCTGAAGAAAACAGAAGCAAAGAACAAAGAGTGTATTAGCTACTTTTAGACAGAACAATCGAAAAATAACTGATTAGTTAACATCAAGTTACTTCAGGCTACCTTTTTTTGTGTGTGTGTAAGGATTAAAGTAGAGGGAAATTCATTGTCATGAATAAAGATTTTAAACTGGCCTGTTTGGGAAATTGGCTATTATCGCTTTCTCTTGATTTCTTGCAGATCAGACAACTTAGTTTGGGTTTGCAAGGGAAAAGAAGCCAAATTCTGTAAAATAATTTTAAAGAGATTTATTTTGAGCCAAATTTGAGGACCATGACCCAGAGCCACTCCCAAGAAGCCTTGAGCAAGTAGACTTGCTGTGGCTGGGTTACAGTTTGGTTTTATACATTTCAGGGAGACAGGGGTTACAGGTAAAGTCATAAATCAATATGTGGGAGGCATACATTGGTTTGGCCCAAAAAGGTGGACCATCTTGAGGAGAGAAAGCTTACAGTTTATAGGTGGGTTTAAAGATCTTTGACTTGCAATTGGTTAAAGAGGCAAAGCTTTGTCTAAAGGGTTGGAATGTTTTAAGATAAGGAAGTCTATTAATCAGAGACAAGCCACCCAGGGACATATATTTGTTGTGTAAATTGAGGACCTGTAGGCTTGTCTTGCATACCCTTAGGCCTATTAATGGGTTACAAAGGATGTCTCCAAGAAGGGAGGGGGGCATGCTAAGGCTTGTCTGACCTCCCTCCTTGTGGCAGGCAATTTAGTTTTAGAATATCCCCTTGGCCAAATTCAGTTAGCTGGTGGTGGAGGGAGCCTTAAGATTTTATTTTAGTTCACAGGTTTGATGACTTGCTTGGAACTTTAGCACGGTGACTCCATTTTGATTTTTACTCTGGTCTGGGTCCAAAACAATGGTCTCCTATAATTTTTATTTAACAATAGCAATAGAAAACTAATACAGAGGGATATTTTGTGCATAACAGAATTCCTTAACTCAAACTAATGACAAAAATTCTCTCCTGTCAAGAGACAAAATTACAACAAATTTAGTTAAAAGATCTTAATTGGCTTTTATTTGCAGTTCCAAGAATTAGGCAACACCTCATTCTGTAAAGTAGAACTATAACCAGCTCCAAAAACAAATATCAATGACCCTTATATGTTTTTTTATAATTCTCTTCCTTAATGAGCTGAACTTTAGAGCTGTTTCCCAGAAATATTGGATTTTCTGCAAGACAAAGGAGTTGAGATTCCAAAGACCGCGAAGCAGACTTCCTGTCTCCAAGACTCACCATCCTACTCAACCTGCCCCAAAACATGTGCCCCTCCTTTAAAAGCCTATGGTTTCCCTTAGACAGATTTAAGGCAGCTTCTTCCATTCTCCCAGCAAGTTGTCACATTAAAAAAATTCCTTTCCTTGGTAATCCTCATTGTCTCAATAATTGGATCTTTGTGTGAGGTGCAACTAGACCCAGGCTGAAACCCCATTGCAATTTCAATAACAGTATGAGTGTTCTCAAGGAAATGAGAAATACTTTACCCCAAAATATATTTCTTTGACATATTTTGAGATGGCTGCCATTAGTCTCACAGATAACAGTAACACTGCAAATCTGTCTTTTGAGGGGGCAGAGGTAATTTACATCTGTAGAGAATGCTGGCAGGTCTATCCTCCCTCTTCCTTAAAAGATTAACTGAGAGTCTGACACCTTTTTAGGCTCTGAAAAGAAACATTTATCATCTAGTAGGGCTGCTACATTTAAGTTTTCATTTACATTACAAGACCACCTTTGCTGGCTACTCAGGACTCTTACTCTTTCCTTCCCAAAACCTATTTTTCTGCTTTCAAGCTCTTATTTTTTTTTTTTTTTTTTTTTAGACAGAGTCTCACTTTATTGCCCAGGCTAGAGTGAGTGCCGTGGCGTCAGCCTAGCTCACAGCAACCTCAAACTCCTGGGCTCAAGCAATCCTGCTGCCTCAGCCTCCCAAGTAGCTGGGACTACAGGCATGCGCCACCATGCCCGGCTAATTTTTTTCTATATATATTAGTTGGCCAATTAATTTCTTTCTATTTATAGTAGAGATGGGGTCTCGCTCTTGCTCAGGCTGGTCTCGAACTCCTGAGCTCAAATGATCCGCCCACCTCGGCCTCCCAGAGAGCTAGGATTACAGGCTTGAGCCACCGCGCCCGGCCTCAAGCTCTTATTTTTTAAAAACCCCTGTACCTCATTGAAGAGTTGAATCCTCATTTTATGAGGGTTCATAGGCATACACATTAAAATAAATTTGCATAGCTTTTGTCTTATCAATCTGCTTTACTGTGAGTTGATTTTTCAGTGAAACGTCCAAGAGCAAAAGGGAAGTTTTCCCTTACCCCCAACAGTTCCCACAAGCTGAGTAGAGGAGGTTGGCGTCATAGACAGAAAAGGGCTGAGGAAAACAAAAACAGAGAACAAGAAGTGTTCATTTCAAAGTTATTTTCATTGTAAAGGTTAAGGCAGAGGGACTTACTTGCCATGGCAGCTAAAACTGGCCTATTTAGGGATTTGGCTATTATCCCTTTCTTTCCTGATTTCTTAGAACGTCAAATAAACAACCTAATTTCAGCTTGGTGACCCCCACTTTGGTTTGGTCTTTGGGCCTAGTGCAGGAGCTCTGTCCAAACCAGTGGTGTTACTGAAAGTTGGGCACTTGTCCTGAGGCTGCACTAGAAGAACAAGGACAAGCAGTTTGAGGAGAAAGAAAGAGAAGTTTATTAACTTGCTGGCAAATGAGGAGTACAGCAGACTCTTGTCTTAAAGTACTGCAGTCCTATCTGTGAGCAGACATATAGAGCTTTCAAAGAGAGGATTTTCAGCTTCAGGCTCTTGCTGTTTAACTATAGTTGATGTTTTTTTTGTTTGTTTGTTTGTTTGTTTTTTGAGTCAGAGTCTCACTCTCTTCCCTGGGCGACAGTGTTGTGGCATCAGCCTAGCTCACAGCAACCTCAAACTCCTGGGCTCAAGCAATCCTACTGCCTCAGCCTCCCGAGTAGCTGGGACTACAGGCATGTGCCACCATGCCAGTCTAATTTTTTCTATATATGTTAGTTGGTCAATTAATTTCTTTCTATTTTTAGTAGAGATGGGGTCTTGCTCTTGCTCAGGCTGGTTTTGAACTCCTGACCTTGAGGGATCTGCCCACCTTGGCCTCCCAGAGTGCTAGTAGTTGATGGTTCTGATCCATCCTATCTCGCGGAAAGATTATTGGAAAGACAATCTTGGGACCTCTGCCCAATTTAACAATTTAGTTGAGCCATCTCCTGTGGTACAGAGAACAGAGGACACTCTCCTGCTCCTCGGATTACAGGCCTGGGCAGGGATGCAGGTTTTCATTCCCAAAAGAGGCGGGGGAGTTTTAAAGAGACAACTTGTAAAACATTTTACCCTTTTTCAGGCTGTTCCCTCTGTCACAATGGCCTCCCACAAGTTTTATTTAACACTCCGTTGACCTAACTCTAGTCAGACTCCTCTGAACTCTCTTCTCAACTAGGCCCTGACTTTTGGGCTTCCTTATTTGTCTCTACTTAGTCCAACTTTAGCAACAATCCTGCTGGGTCAGTTTAGCAAAAATCCCCCACTCTTGATTATCTGATCAAATTCATTATCCCCTACCTTCTATATCTTATCACTCTGGCATGTTAGATTCGTTTAGCCAAAATTCTCCTGACCCCTCATGTTTTCCTCGTAGTGAATGTCCATCTACTGATGCCCACTCTGCTCCTTTGCTACAAATCACCACTTGTCCTTATTGTATTTGGAGTTGAGCCCAATCTCTCTCCAATCTTCCCCTTCTAAAAACCCCACTGTAGTAGCTCACCTTCAGTATAGTTTGCTTTACCATTTTAAATTAGTGTCATGAATAATTTTTTTTCTTTAGTGATAACTTAAAAAGCAAGGAAATTTATTCTCTCATATAACAGGAAGTCCAGAGGTACTGCGGACTTTGATTTAATTTGTTCAGAGGCTCAAGTCTGTCATCAAAGGCCCAGATTCTCTGCATCCCACCACTCTGCCTTCCTAAGTGTTAGCGGATCCTCAGGGCACTTGCAAGATGGCTGACGCGGTGTCATGGGTGTCACATTTAGAAACATCCAGAGGATGAAAAGAGAGTGTTACTTTGTGAGGCATTTTCTGGAGTGAGGAAAATCTTCCCAGAAGCTCCTCAGCAGCTGTTCCTTCATGTCTCATTGGCCAGGGTCACTCATTCATTCCTAGTCGGTCACTGACCAGGGGAATGGGATTACCTCAGACGGATTCCGCCCACCCTGGCTGCCTCTCAGGCGAATGGCTGCATGAAGCAACTGCACATCTGAACTAATCAATGTTCCATTGAGAAGTAAGAGGAGAAAGGACCAACTTCTACACTACAGATCCCAAAACGTTACTCTACGAAAAAGACAAAATGGATAATACCTCCACCTCTTTGGTCCGGCACTGGCAGAATGAATTATACTAGGGAATCAAAATTAGAAAGAGGCAGAGCAGAGGGAGAAAAACAAAGAAACTGTTCCCTGGCAATAAGCAGCTAATAGTAAGAATATTTTAGAAAAAAGTTAATAAAGATTTATTTAAAATATTAAACTTAAAAATTGCCACAAAGACTGAGATTGCTCTGCAATCAGTGATACAATGAAGTCACAATGTGGCAAGGAGTAACGAGGAATAAGAACATTGCAAGATACACTGAAGATGAACAAAACAAATGATGAAAGAATAGACATCCACACCAGGCATATGATATGGACTAAGGGCTTTCATTAATTCCATAGAGAGAAAGAATTAGAAATTAGTATCAAAACTTTCTCTGTATGTTGAGAACTCTTTGTATGCAGTTATATTTAATTTAATTATAGTAATTTGTATATAATTTCTATTACTTTATTGGTTTGGGGCTTAAGTTTAATAACTCCTCTTGATATAGTTAACTTATGTTGAAATATTAGAGGCATAAAAATCAAATTATGCATAACTATGCATTTATGAATTGCCTTAATTGAAATGAAATTGTAAAAATATTGAAACTACATTGGAAAACACAAGATATACAGAAACCTGCTCTCTCTTAAATAGTAAGTAAGAGCAAGCTATGAAATGTTCTCTAAGAATCTTTAAGAAATTATCTTAGTCTTCTCAGGCTACTGTAATAAAATGTCATAGACTGGGTAGCTTAAGCAACAGCAATTTATTTCTCACAGCTCTGGAGGCTGGGAAGTCCAAATCAAGGTGCCAGCAGATTTGGGGGCTGGTGAAATCCAGCTTCCTGGCTCGTAGATGGCACCTTTTTGCTGTGTGCTCACATGTCCTTTCCTCCATACATGTTCATGGAAAGAGAGGTATCTCTCTTCTTCTTACAAGGGCACTAATCCCATCATGAGAATCCTTCACGACCTAATCTAGACCTAATTACCTCCCAAAGACCTCCCTTTCAAATAACCACCCCTCTGGGAGCTAGGGCTTGAACATAGGAACTGGGGGGTGATGGGGACACAAAATGGCTAAAGCCCATTAACAGAAATAAATAAATCTTGACTGGGATATCCTTTTATTTCTCTGACAATGATGACTGTTCTCTTTTTGAGGATCTAGGCAGGGGTGTAAGGTGTGGGAGGTTGGGAGAGAACCTAGATAGGAGTGACTTCTGGCTTCTGCCTGGCCCCCCTTCCAATGGAAGATTAAGGGTATCCAAAGATCCTTGAGCTGCCACTGTCCCCAGTACCCCAGGAAATGATGACTGACAGAGATAGAGGGATCAGATGGAAGAGGAATCTGTCTAGCCTGGCAGACATACTTAAGGGGTTATAGATGCTTCCAGAGATCATCAGTTTCTCAAGGATATTCTTTACCTGGCTTGTCCTTTCTCAGATTGCCTATAGAAAGGCCACCATGAGAGTTTGGTGAGGGGCTAGAAGCAAGGAAAAATGTGGATGTTTTCATGACTCTTCCATAGAAATGATTTCTAGTTCATCTTGGATGACCCACACTAGCAAATACTTGATTATAATACTCTGGCACTACAGTTGGTTTTTTATGATGTTTATTGAATGTTCTTGAAGGAAACTAAAAAACTTCACTTCAAAATATACTTTGTGGATATATTTTGAGATGGCTGCTCAGAAGGCCTGCAACTGTTGTCTTTTGTGGTGGAAATTTGCATCTGTAGAGAAAACCTGCAATAAGTCATCCAGGTTTTCTCTGAGGCCCTGCTTTGTCCAGATCTAGGAAGTTTAGCTGAGAGTCTGACACCTTTAAAGGTCTGAAAGAAAGAGTCACTGTCTACTTTTCTATGGGCTATTACCAGGAGGTTTCATCTAGCCAGACCTTTTCTCTCCTTCCCATAATGTATCTTGCCAAGATCCAAGCCCCCATTCTTTCTGTAACCTCAAGGTGATATAAAAGTGGCAACCATCTGGCCATTTCCTTGAGGTTTTATTTTGTTTGACTTCCATGCACACGTGTGCATATAATAAAATCTGTATGCCTTTTTTGCAGGCATACAGGTTAATCTATGTTTTATCAGTTTTTTTAATACACTCAAATTACTGAACATTCGAGGGAAAAATTTAAACATCCCTACACTTCCCACTTTCCCTTTCTCTCATCCTGTGAGTATTATTATAATTTAAACCACAGTTCTCCCCAGAGGCAAGTGCTTTCTCGGTTCTGGTGAGAATGCAGGAAGCTGAAATGGCTTGCTTAAAAAAAAAAGTTTAGGAATTATGTACCGATTTGAGTTGGGACTTCCATGTTACACACACAAATATCCCAGCGCTGCTCCTTGGTCTCAACAGGATGCATGAGCATGGGCTTGGAAAATTTCTTGGAGCAGATCAATTTGGAGTTTGATGTAAAGGAAAAGCCAATGGCAACAGACACCCTTAGTCATGTAAGGCCTCTCTTTTTTTTCTTCACTTTCTTCTTTCAGCTCCCCTGCCATTCACTGGGCAGAAAAAAAAAACAAAAAAAACAAGGTGAAATTAAGGCAGCTTCTTTCCACACACAATGAGACTCTTACCCCTTTTTGTCGTGCGCATACTTTTGATTGTGTTACTAGGTGTGGATCTCAAAGTCCATCCAATTCCCTGGTCCCCGATCTCACCATGGCCTGACAACCACGGAGCTGAACAGCTAAGAGTTTTCTAGGGTAGTCTGGAGCTTGTGAGCGAAGGAAGTTACTGTGTCCTCTGTGTTGAGGGGAGAGAGGGAGAGGTCGGGACCTGCACTGCCTCCTCCGGCCCGGCCTGCTCGGGCTCACGGGAGGCACGCGGGCCGGCGTTCGGAGCGCGGCCCCGGGATCCTGGCGCCCTCACGCCGGGCCCTGCGCAGCGCAGGCAGGACGCGATGCGGAGAGTTGTGAGGGGCCACGCGGCCGCCAGAGGGCGCGAGGCCCTCAAGCCCCCGCGCGATGGCGTCGCCCGGACCAGGAGAGGAAGGTGGTCCGGCTGCGAGGAAGGGCGGCTGGAGCCAGGGAACCCGCAGGGGGAGCGGGGCGCCGCCTCGCCCCGAAGCTGCCGGCCTCCGCGCACCGCCTACCTGCCCCTCCGGTCCCGCCAGCCCGAGGGCCCCACCCGGATCTTCGCTCTCAGGGTGACCTCGGCGCCCCGGGGCGCCCGCCTCGAGGCCCCACTCCCGCTCCCCGCTGGAGGCCTGAGGGGAGCCCGGGTCTTCTGAGAGCGGCGGCCGCAGCGCCGAGACCGGGGTCAGCCCGCAGGCCGGCGCCGCGCTCCAGACAGGCCGCCGCGGGGCAATGGCCGGAGGGGCTGCGGGCGCGCGCCGCGGAGCAGGGCTGCCGGGCGCCGCAAGCCCCGCCCCGCGGCCGGCGCCCTGACAACGCGGGCGGGCCGGGCCGCGCCGCCCGCTCCCCGCCCCTCGGCGGCCGCGCCGGGCGGGGCCGGGGCCAGAGCGCCGCCGCCGCTGCCGCAGCAGCTGCTTTGCGGAGCGGGGGCCGGGCTGGGGGCCGGGGCCCGGGCGCCCTCCCTGCCGCCTTCTCCCGCCATGAGCCGAGGAAGTCCGGGGGGCTGGGCCCCCCTCGACCCCAGCTCTGGGCCGCCCGCACCCCCGAACCCCTTCGTGCATGAGTTACATCTCTCCCGCCTCCAGAGGGTTAAGGTAAGGTGTGGGTCGCGGGCATCGGGAGCACTCGCGCGGATAGGAAAATGGGGCCGTCTGGAGCCCTGGCAAAGATGGGCACGGGGCGCCGCGGGAGGAGGCGGCGGAGAGGCTGGCGGAGCTGGAGTCCGGGGATGCGCACGTGGGGGCGGCCGGGGGCGGGCAGGGAGTCCTGGGGAGGACGCGCGCTTGGGCGGTGGGCGAGCGCGAAGGTGTGGAAGAATTGAGTAGGTGGGGATGGAGGACTGCAGGAGACCCAGGGGTAGGAGAGATGGAGGGCCCCGAGGAATGCGGATTACATCCTGCGGAGGCTGAGTGCTAGGATGGAGTTGAAGGCTACAGGAAGGCGGGTGGGGGCAGGGGCGTGCAGAGTGCTTCTTGGGGGCACTGACTTAGAGGGAAGACATTTCTGGGCCTGGAACCTGCGTCCCTATGCCCTTCCAACACCCCTTCTTCCCATTCCCCCTACCCCGCACTGCAGCACCTCCCGGTGGGGGCAGGGAGGCTGAGAAGGGGGTTGGCTGCAGGAAGTGGAGGGCCTGGGGAACTAGGAGGTAGTGAGGGGAGGGAGTGTCCAAGGTTTCTGCTGTCATCACCTCCCCTGAGGCGGGCTCCAGGGGCTAGGTTTGTTTACCTGCTCCCTCCCCAAGGCAGCCCTTAGAGTCACCCTCACTCCTGGCAACCCTTACCGCGGAGTAGGGCCGAGTTTTTATCTTCCCCATCCCCCAGTACTATGGGGTTGCTGTTGAGCAGTACTAGAAACTGACCCAGGGCCTGAAAAGTGGACCTTTCAGTGTTTCCAACCTCTGCCTCCCAGGCCCAAAGCAGAAAGAACTGTACGCCGGTTTCTGTTGGACATAGGGAGCTATTTATGGAATAGGATGTGGGGGAGGAGGACCTATCTCTAGCCTACTCTATATCAAGCACAGTGCCGAGCACTTTCACATGGGTTATCTCATTGAATCCTCCGAATGCTAGGTGCATTTTATGACATTCGGTTTTATAGTTTTATAGGTGTGGTAGGGACCAACTAAGAGATAGGAAAATGAGGCTCTTGATGCTTTTAGTCTTTTATTCTCTTGCCCTCCTTGGTATCTTCACCCCACCTTGGGTCCCAGTGTCTTCTGCTGTTCTCACACCACCTATCACCTGCAAGGGATGATGGTTCTTTGCTCCTGGGCCATCATTGTAGGAGATGCTGTGGAGGGCAGCATCTCCCAGCCCTGAAATAGCATTCTCTCCCACCCTCTGCAGTTCTGCCTCCTCGGGGCACTGCTGGCCCCCATCCGAGTGCTTTTGGCCTTTATCGTCCTCTTTCTCCTCTGGCCCTTTGCCTGGCTGCAAGTAGCTGGTCTTACTGAGGAGCAGCTTCAGGAGCCAATTACAGGATGGAGGAAGTAAGTGGGGGATCAGCCCCCAGAGACCCTACTTCTCTTCCCTCTTGTGTATTCTGCTCCCCTTTGGGGAAGAGGAGGGAGGGTTCTGAAACTATCCTGCCCAGCCTGGGTAGGTGGGATGAGTCAGCCAGGCTCAGATCTGGTACGCAGGACTCCAGCTCTAAGTAATGTGCCCTGATGAGTCCCAGAGTGGCCAGAAACTTCAGCCCTTGGCCAAGTCCTATGTGAGGGTAAAAGAGAGGTACCCTACTTTCCCAGTGCCTGAACGTGGGGGTGGGCAAGGGTCAGAAGTGCTGCCTCCACTGATACCCAGCCTTGCCCTGGCAGGACTGTGTGCCACAATGGGGTGCTGGGCCTGAGCCGCCTGCTCTTTTTCCTGCTGGGCTTCCTCCGGATTCGTGTTCGCGGCCAGCGGGCCTCTCGCCTCCAAGCCCCTGTCCTTGTTGCTGCCCCCCACTCCACTTTCTTTGACCCCATTGTTCTGCTGCCCTGTGACCTGCCCAAGGTTGTGTCCAGAGCTGAGAACCTTTCCGTGCCTGTCATTGGAGGTGAGAGAGTTCAACAGGGGTGAAGGGGAAGGATTACAACTCTGGGCCAAAAAAGTCAGAAATTGGAGACACTAGAGAGGACTGGCCTCAGGTGGGAAGGGAGAAGTTAGAAGGGGTATTGACTGTTGGCGTGTGAAACGTAAATGAACACCATTTGTCAACCAGTCTCCTAGCCTGTGAGGGCTGGGACATTGAGGAGGTGTTGGAGGGAGCTCTGGTCAGTTTTCTAAAAGGGCAAAGTACTACAAAGGGATTATCCCCAGGATAAAGAGATAACTGAGAATCGGCTCATACAGTTAGGAAGTGGAGGCTGTAGATGTTAATACCTGGGAGAGGAACCAAGTGACTCCTCCTTGTATCCTTTCCCTTCCACCCCCCCCCCCCCCCCCCCTTCTTCGATTCAACCAAGCCATCCTGGTATCCCGGCATGACCCAGCCTCTCGCCGCAGAGTAGTAGAGGAGGTCCGAAGGCGGGCCACCTCGGGTGGCAAGTGGCCCCAGGTGGGTAAGGACCTTGAGACCCTCTCCTCACCTTCTATGTGCTCCTAAAGAGGGTTCCCTTTCCTCTTTCCTCCCCTTCAGCCTTCTGCACCTCATTCTGTTCTGTTCTTTCTTTCCCCAGGTACTATTCTTTCCTGAGGGCACCTGTTCCAACAAGAAGGCTTTGCTTAAGTTCAAACCAGGTGAATAAAGTGATAGTGGGTGGTAGGGTATGGGAAAAAAACAGTCCCAGGTTTGGGGAAGGGACTCTGGAATAACCCAAGAAGTGGAAGGGTGGGGAGGGCTGGGGGAAAAAGAGGGGCAGGGAACTCCCTCACTGATGGGGACAAGTCAAGGAGTCAGAGAGAACATTATCAATGATGGAGCAAAGCCAGATCTCACTTGAGAACTGTCCAGACCCCCACACTGATGCCCTCCAGCTACCTCCTCCATGGACTAACCCTCTGCCTGGGGGTGGGGGTGGCAATGGGATTTAGGAGCCTTCATCGCAGGGGTGCCTGTGCAGCCTGTCCTCATCCGCTACCCCAACAGTCTGGTGAGTCTTAGTCCAAGAAAAGGGGGAGGGGGAAGCATGAATTCACCCTAAATGGAAATAAGTGGAAACCATTCGTGCTGTGATGGGATGTGCATCTGGGGGTGGGGCCAAAGGCTGGGTCAGGGCCTCTCCTCAAAGGTGATTGGCCAGTTCCAAGGAATGGGAAAATGGGAATAAAAGTAATGCTTTTCTGCCCTCACCTCTGCTTCTCCCGCAGGACACCACAAGCTGGGCGTGGAGGGGCCCTGGAGTGTGAGTTCTGGTATTCCTGGGGTGAGGGTGGGGCGCAGGGTCTATCAGACAATTCTTGGCCCATCTTTCAATCTCCAGAATTGAAAAGGTGTATAGCCCTTCTTCATTCCAAGACTGAGAGAACTCTAGAGAAGGAGATGCCCTTTTCCCTCTGATTTCTCAATGTAAACTGGCAGTTCTTTCAGCTCTTCCACCTAAATCATTCTGGCAGTGATTGTGGCTCCTCTACACTTACTTCCCTGTATTTCTGATTTTTCTCCCCTGTTGTCCCTTCTTAAGAACCACCACCACCAGGCTTGCCTCTTGCCTTTTCCTTCTGCTACTCAAACCTCCTCACCTGAATTTCCTCCTCTGGCGTGTTGCCACAGCTCTTCTCTCTTTCCTGGCCACTTTTCCCGGCCCTTCCCTGGGGTCCCCCAACTGCATATGCACCCAGCTGACTATGGCTAGGAGTCCATTTGTATATCAATGGGGAGAACTTTCCCAGTCCCCTTCTGAGGGTGGGAAGAGCCCATAGTTAGAGATTGGTGAGCATGAATGTCTCTGTTCTCCTAGACTCAAAGTCCTCTGGCTCACAGCCTCCCAGCCCTGCAGCATCGTGGATGTGGAGGTAGGACCCCCATAGGTGGGGTGGGAAAATGGACATCTCAGACCCTCGAAGCCTTGGGAAAGAGGATGGAAGTGGTCCCTCCTCACTTTGAGGTCCTGATAGGAATTGTCTGTTTCAGTTCCTCCCTGTTTATCAGCCCAGCCCTGAGGAGAGCAGAGACCCCACCCTCTATGCCAACAATGTCCAGAGAGTCATGGCACAGTGAGTTTTCCATGCAGTATTTCCTGGAGCAGATACCCAGGGCATAGGAACCACAGGAGGGGGTGGAAAGGGCAAGGTTTTGAGGCAAAGATAAGGGAGCGGGCAGTGGGAAGGGTTTCTGGACAGCTGAGACTGAGGAGGGAAAGTTAAAGGGTCCTGATCCTCTGTCCCTGGACAGTAGGCCAGAGTCAGTAATGAGCCCTCAGAAGTTACTTCTGCTTCCTTCCCCCTCCCTTCCATCCCTCTTCATCCTGTAGGGCCCTGGGCATTCCAGCCACGGAATGTGAGTTCGTAGGGAGCTTGCCTGTGATTGTGGTGGGTCGGCTGAAGGTAGCATTGGAGCCACAGCTCTGGGAACTGGGGAAGGTGCTTCGGAAGGCCGGGTAAGTGGCTTTGAAGATGAGAGTATGAGCAGTGTCACAGAGTGAAAGAGGATGAATGAGAAGAAAGGGAAGACATGGGAAAGAACAAGGAAAATCTTTTAAAAAAAGAAGAAAAAATGGAAAGACAGAGGAGCTTTAAAAAAAGATAATGGAGTACTAAAAGAAAGGGAACAAAGAAATGGAAAGATATGTAATAACTCAGGTGAAAAAAGTAAGAAGGACTCTCAAGGGACTATGAGTCAGTACATCTTAGAAAAACAGCAGCTGAACCTGTGCTGGGTGAATTCTTAGTACTGGGGCCAAGGTCCTGCTGGGTGGTGTGTGCACAAGGTAACTGAGACAGCTCTCTGCCTTCAACAATTCCATTGTAGGCTGTCCCCTGGCTGTGTGGATGCTGGGGCAGAGCCAGGCCGGAGTCGAATGATCAGCCAGGAAGACTTTGCCAGGCAGCTACGGCTCTCTGATCCTCAGACGGTGGCTGGTGCCTTTAGCTACTTCCAGCAGGTAAAAGAGCTAGGACATGGAGGGCGGAACCCAGGCTTGCCCTCCAGGCTGACGTGCTCAGAATTTAAGGACCATATCCTAGTGGCTACATCAGACACATTGGGTGCCCAGTTTGGAGTCTGCACTGGGTATTCCAATAGCTATTGTTAGACGGCCATCTGAGATCCACTGGAAGGTTCATATTTTTGTCAAGTGTCCAGTGCCTTGAAGGGCAAAGTTTTAATCATTGTGAGAAAGAACAAATGAGAAACAATTGATCAGTAAAGTCTCTACATTTCTGAAGCCACTTTAGAGATTGGCAGAGATGGGGAATCATAAGACCTTGTAGGGCACTAGGGGAGGGTCTTTGAAAAAGAGTCCTGGAGGTTAGATTGGAAAATGAAATATAGAAGAAACAACACTAGACAGGTTAGGCAGTTCAGAGTTTGAGACCCAGAAGTATTTATAATACTCGGGCAGATTATTTTAAATATCCTGTAGCTTCTCTAGAAGATTCCTGAACTTTTTCAAGAATCTTAGCAAACTGTGTATTTCCTGGGATTTAACCAAGTTTTCCCTGGCAAATTATAATAATCGTCTTGTGTTTATAACACAAGATGCTTGTGTTTATAAACAACTAGCAGTGGTCCCAAGGGGCATTTCTTGATCCAAGTTGCAGGCTGTGGCTCTCAACGTCCTCTGAAGGGACTGAGAGGGACCATGTGCATAGGTTCCTTAGATTGAGGCAGACTGTTCCCAAAAAGAGCCTGTCGCAGAGCAGAAACAAAAATTCAAATGCCGTGGTCTCCCATAGACAGGCACAGGCAGGCATCTTCCTTGGGTTTTTTTGGTAAGAAATTATGCCAGCATCCCCCTTTCAATCTGTTGGACTAGTTCTGCCACATAGGCTGATTCAGAGGAGAGAACCAGTTTGTCCAGCTTGGGGGCCAGGAATGCCCTCCAGTGGCATATCAGAAACTTGATAGTAACTTCAGCATTCCTGAGGGATTCCCAAACATTCCTAGGGGATCCCTTTATGGGAAGGCTTTGTTGCCAGGTGACTTGGTATAGTTTGAGAAAGCCTGTGACCAGAAAGGAATTCCAGGGCTTCTAGAGAGTTTGGGGTTCATAGTTCTGAGGGAAGCAATCTCGGGGATTGTCCTTATGCCTGCTGAGAAGAGCCCAAATCCTTAGAGCAGGAGAGAGGATGCAGGGTCCCCACATTGCCCTGGTTTCTTTTTCACTCTCCAGGATGCCAAGGGTTTGGTGGACTTCCGAGATGTAGCCCTTGCACTAGCAGCTCTGGATGGGGGCAGGAGCCTGGAGGAGCTGATTCGCCTGGCCTTTGAGGTACCCAAGGGTGGGGGGAATCTGGTGACTGTGTTCACCCCACACCAGGAGGTTTATGTGGTATGCTGTTTCCACATACCCCTTCTAGCCCCTTGCCAGCTACCTGACAGTGCAGAGCCCCAGTGTCTCTGTGGAGGCCTAGCTGGGAACAGGAAGAGGGCAGAAGCTATGAAGTCTACAGTTCTCATGCAGAAAGGGCCCTGAGGGTCAGGGAAGGCTTGTGCACCACACTTTTGGAAGAGGAGGAGCCTGTCAGGCCTACCTGCAGGGCAATGTGAGGCCATGGCATGAGAAGAGAACTTGACTTTCATCCCTTTCTCTCCCAAGCTCTTTGCTAAAGAGCACACAGAGGGACCCGACCGCCTGCTGTACGAAGACGGCTTCAGCACCATCCTGCACCTGCTGCTGGGTTCACCCCGCCCTGCTGCCACAACTTTGCATGCCGACCTGTGCCAGGCAGGACCCAGCCAAGGCCTCTCCCTCTGTGAGTCACTGTCTTCTCAACCCCGCACGGGCACCTGGGGCACCACCAGTGCTTGGGACTTGGAGAAGAAAGCGCTAGGCTGGGAGGAACAAGCTGGACAGGGAGAGAAGATGTAAACTTGGACTTGAGAAGTTCAAAGAGATTAGAGGGACGGGATGGATCAGTTCTGAGAAAAGAGCAGGGGTACCCTCTTCACCTCTTTCTCAGGTCTTTTCACTTTTCCCTGTGTTACTCTTCTTTGTCCAGGTCAGTTCCAGAACTTCTCCCTCCATGACCCACTCTATGGGAAGCTCTTCAGCACCTACCTGCGCCCCCCACACACCCCTCGAGGCACCTCCCAGACACCAAATGCCTCATCCCGAGGCAGCCCCACTGCTCTGGCCAATGGGACTGGGCAAGTGCCCAAGCAGAAGGGCGACTGAGCACCTCAGCCCCATCTCTGCTCTGGTTTGACTTTTGTTATCGTTGTTTTTTTAAGTTGCTTTTAATTTTTCGTTTGGTTGTGTTTTTTGTAAGAAACTATTTTATATATAAATATAAATCTATATCTATATCTATTAAAAAAAATGAAGCTCCGTCACATCGATGGTATCATTAGTTGGTAATCAAAGCGGTGAATGGTTGTAGGGTGCCCATTGGGAGATTCCAAAGGGTCCTTCAGGGTCAGCCCTGAAGGCCTGGGTCAGTCCTCTTGGCCATAGCTGGAAGAATCCTCACCCCAATGGACAGGGCTCTTTCCTGCAAAGAAATCACACAAAGATTTCACATCTTCCCCAACCCCCATATATATGCACTTTCCGCAGACTTCTTCACAAACCTCTTTTAAGCCCATTCCCTCTTGTTCTGTCCTCATTCAAGATTAAAAAATAGCTTACTACCATTCCATATTTAATAATTCTATGGAGACTTCATTCTGTCACCTGTAGCAGAAACAGTTTTGTCAGGAAGGAACCAGCCTCCTCCCTGTGGGTCAGAACCCCCCTCCCATAGGGGGCGTTTTCTGCCATAGGATGAACTGAGGACACTGTGAAGTCCTTTCTGTCTAGCCTCTTTTCAAGGAAAAAAACAAGGCCCCCTAGAAGTGCTGTGTCTAGACGCAATTGTGGAAAATTAATTAGATTTAGAAAATTGATCTCTATCTCAGCTCTCACAGGTAAAAGAGCCTCTTTCCATATATACGCTTAAAGGGAGACAGATAATTATAGGATGTCCAGACAAGCCCTCCTAACACCAAGTCCAGGCTTGTGAAGAGGGATGAATGAAGTGATCATTGGAGACATCTCCGTCTCCCATTTGGGACTTACTGCCTGAGAGCCAATCTGTTGGCAAGAGAAGGCTGCGGGGACCCAGGATAAGGCTAGAGGCAAGGTAAGGTATCTGGATTCTCAAACCTCTTCCTCCCTTCTTTACAGTATCTTACCGTATCTGGCAGCAAAGACACCAGTACAAAAGAAGGGCACGTTGAGAGCATTATCCAACAAAAATCTTTATTCTTTTGTTTGTCCATACAACTCCTTCCAAAGGTACTTCCCCCTCACTTCCCACTAAGGGAACCCCCCACATCCTAGCCAGTCTGACCTCCCTTCTCCACGTTCGACACCTTGCAGAAAACAAAACAGTATTGGGCTGAGGATGATTCTCCATTGGTGAGCACCAGGGGTGAAATCTGCTCTGGGGCACCCACTTTTGGGGACTGGCAAGTGGGGTCAGGTGGTCCTGCTCCCTACTGGCTACGACGTCGTTTCTTCCTTCTGCCTGTGACAAAACTGTCACGCCGCCTTTTACGGGGCTGTGAGGGTCGGACCACTCCCAGAGCCAGGGGTTTTTCCCCAGGGACCCCAAGTTGAGCTCCTGAGTGAGGTCTCTTTTCAGCAGGGGCTGGACCTCCAGCTAGAGCTCGCTTCCCAGACTTGGCAACAGAGGAGCCACAGAGGAGGTGGGATGCCCTCTGGATGCCCCTACCTGAGGCACGGCGGGGACTGAGAGGAAGCCCCTTTGACGACAGGCTAAGTTTAGATGCCAAGAGGTAGGCAAAGTTGGAGAGTTCCTCATCCTCCTCCTCATCCTCTTCCTCCTCCTCCTTCGCCTTTTCTTTGGCCCCATCTGCTGAGCTGCATGTTTCACTAACAGAAAGGTTTTCTCTCAGAACTAAGGCATCCCTAGTTCCCCATGTAGGGGAAGTGCTTCCAAGGTCCTGGTGAGGAGGTGTTGATTTGGGGGTTCCGAGTGCATAAGACTCTTGACTCTCTTGTAAAGGAGCATGGTCTTTAGGCTTGGAAAGATCGGTATCTTCCCTGCCCTCTCCTTTCAGGTCATAAGAATTAAAATTTGGTGGGCAGGTATCCTCACTGACCCCTACTTGGAGTCCACAGTCATCTCTAACATCTAGTGTGCTGATGTCTTCTGTGGTTGCCAACAGAGGAGCAAAGGAGGAGCCTGTGCTTCCTGCCTCTTGGCTGGCCTCAGGGAAGGAGGAGGCCTGCTGGGTCCCCAAGATAAGGAGACTGCCTTGGCATATGGGCAGGAGGGTTTCTTTGGAAGACCCCAGTGTGGAGGTTCCAGTTCTGCTTTCCAGCAATGGGGAGCAACCTTCAGCCCACAGATCACTGGGATCCCGTAAGGTCTCAGGACTCTGTTCTCTATTTTCTTTGGGCTGCAAGGCCAGGCTGTTGCCCCTCACAGGTCCTGGCAAGCTGCCGTAGCTTCTCTTTTCTAGGGCAGCTGTGGCACCTGTGCTTCCACAGGGACTCACGCTGCCCCCCACCTCCCCAGGGTCTGTGGTTTCTCCAGGACCCAGAGAATTATTATTTCTGGAACCCATTGCCTGGCAGCCTCCCTGGGGCTCAGTTACACATTCCCCATCTCGGAAGCTCTCTATGACCTCTTCAATTTGTATGGGCAATTCCAAGCCTACAGCATCCATCTCACTGCTCAGCCAAAGTCCTGGGCTGAGAGAGGGGCCATCCCTGTCCCCAGCTGCTCTAGGGGAGAGGTTCTGGTCATCACTTGGAGCCATGGGAAGACTTCTGTCATCTCCCCACATTGTTCCTGGACAGCCTTCCTGGGGCACTGCTGAAGGCTCCTTCCCTTGAGGAAGCACGCCAAGCCCCCTCACCTGTTGTCCTGCCTGCAGCCCCAAGACCTGCTTTTCTAACCCCTGTCCTTGCAGAGGAGCTGTCTCTGCAAGTCCAGCATCTAAACTGGAAGCTCTCTCAGACTGGTGGCCTTCCTGCCAGCAAAGGGGCAGAGCATCTGAAGTTCTTTCAGCCCCCAGGCAGTGCCCAGGGGACCCAGCACCCCCCAGGTGGCCATCCTGATATGGAGATACCGGGTTGATAACCTTCCCAGTCCCTCCTGTCTCAATACCCAAGGGTCCCAGAGTTCCCTGTGGAGCTGCAAGTTCTAGCTGCAGGTCCCAGCTCCTCGGCGGTGGCACAGTGTTCCCATCCCTGCGCAACCCCCTGGGGCCATCTAGGGCTCGCTCCCGCCCACCGTGCACTTCTCTTGCCCGCTTTCCTGGAGAAGCAGCCTTTCCAAGGCGAACAGCGCCCCCTGTGCCCCGAGGCCCAGGTGAGGGCCGAAGCCGCCCACCCCCATCTTCATCCTCATCAGAAACAGAAGGACTTGAGTCCGATTGAGCTCCACTGCAACTTGGAGGTGCCTCCATATCCTCCTCCTCTTCTAAGGCCAGGAGTCGCTTGTGGACCAGCTGGAAGAGAATGGACAAATACCAGTTCTATACATGGCTGTGAGAAGAGGTGGCTGAGTGGGTAGTAGGAGATGGTATTTGGGCAGGGCAGGGAAAGCAAGCAGGAGGTTTAAGTGACAGTATCAAAGACATACTGTAGCTCTTTCTGCCTTCCTGTGCCTTATTCCCATGCTTTGAGCCTTTACACTCTCATTTCCTATGTTTCCATAGTCCCTTTCCTACTTGTTCTGCAATTAAAGCCTGATCCTAAAGCTGTTCATCTCTAGAGCCGCATCATCCGTGACAGTGTAGGTTTAGATAAAATCACGTGAGCTTCTTGTTTTGATATCCCCCACATCCCAGATTTACCTGGGCAAGAGTAAGTCCTTCTTCTTGTTCCAGCTCCTCAATTAAGGCCAAGGGATCCCTCTGTTGTTCTGGGGACAGCAGATCTGCCAGAAATTGAGGGTGAATGACGGCCTCCACCTGGGGAACAGAAGGAGAAGTGATATGAGTCCTTTACAGGAGGTAACCTCTGAAACAGGGTCTGCAGAGAAGAAGCCATGAGCCCCCTAACTCCTTACTCTCACCCCTGGGTTATAAACCACGAATACCACCAACTGTACACACTCATATGTATATGTGCATGCACACACTTTTCTCAATTACAGAGTAGAACCCACTTCCTACTGCCTTGAACAAAACCCCAAATTGTTGGTTCCCCCAGGGTGCCCACCCCCAGAATCTGCTAAGAAACCAGACATGAAGGCCCAGCCCACCTTGGAGACAAAGACCTCCTGAGAACACAGCTCATCGATGTAGCTTAGGAGACCTGGATCTGGATACGTCTCTTCCTCCTCCTGCTGCTGCTCTTCCTCTTCCTGATTTTCATCTGATTCCCCAGTGGCTGAGTGACTCCCCACCAGCCCTTCCATGATGTCAGCATACTCCTTCACAACTTCTGGTGGGATCTCCTTGGGTGCCTCAGGAACTGGAGGCCTCTGGGGTTTGCGCTGACGCCGGCGGGGGGCCCGTGCCTTGGAGGCTGCCTTCTTTGGAATGTACACTAAGGGAGGAGATGGAATGGAGCTTGGGAAGTGGCACGAAAACTATGGCTTTTACCTCTCGACTCTGCAACGGCAGCAATCTGGGTACACTGAAACGGCTGCAGGCTGGATCAAACCAACTTGGAAGAGTATCAGCCATTTGGAGATTTAGGGGAGGGTCTAAGAGAAAATCACTGTATGAGGAATCCTGGAACCCCTGAAATTCCAAGAAACCCCCTTATCTGGTCCCCATTTCTTAGGCAGTTGGGGTATTATGTGCCTCATTTACAGTCTTGGTGAGTAGTTGGTTTACTTGTCCAAGATCAATACCTAGTTCAGGGCAAAGGGAACCTGAGAACCCAGCCTCCTGTGGGGTGGTCTGTTTGGAACACCACATGCTACTCTCTGGAGGGAAGGTGGCAGAACCAAGGGCAATGCCTTTCCTAATCTATGCACCTCCCTTGGAGCCTTTGGCCCACAGCTCTTGCTGGAAGTGGGTCACCTTACCTGGCTGCTGGCAAACCTCGGGGGCCAGGGGCCCTGGAGGATCAAGTTTCAAAGTGGCTGCAGGAGACAAACCCTGAGGCCCATTCATCAGCTGTGCTTTCTGAATCTGAATCTCCTCCTCAGCCTCAAACTCCATGAACCTGCAGAGGGTGAGGAATGCACAGGCAGTGCTGAGCAGGCCAGGCCCGTCAGGACCCCAGGCTGCAGCCAAGTATGGCTAAGAAAGGAAGTGCTCTCATTTGTGCAAAATCTGCCCAAGTCATGTCACCCAAGAGGGAGCTGCTCACAGATAGCCTAATAACGGTGGTGGGGGAACCTCAAGAGCTCACCACATAGTCCCTTCAACTACAGTCATCACTTAGGAAGACTGCTAAGAAAATGAATGATCTAGAGCTTGTAAACTTCAGACAGCCCTGGCTTTCACCTCTTTTCCATACCTATCTCGTCCAGCCTCAGGGATTGTATACAGCAGCACTTAATACAGGTTTGTTGAATCCAGTCAGGCCTGAGCAGCAGTGCAATGGACCTTACCAGTGTGCCCCTAAGGTCTCCTCTGTCCCTGCCTACAACCATAAAGTGGCCGGATTCCTGAAGCACAGCCCAGGGCTGTAATTCAGAGCAGTTCCCAGCAGTAGGCAGTGCTGAGACTGGGCCTGGGCCTTAGGTAAATCTGGGAGGCACACTTCCAGAGGGTTTGGGGGAAGAAATTAGAAATGAAACTTGGGAACGAGGGTTTGTTTTCCTCAGAGTTTTGTTTTTAACAAAGAATATTATCGTGTAGAAACTGTTTAAGAACCAGGAGACCAGCCTGGGCATCTAGGACCTTGGCTTCCCCTGCCTCTTCCAGAACCAGCCCCTCCCTAGGTTGAGAGGGGAAAGGATTTTCTGTGCTACTGTTTCCAAAGGAAGGGTGGCCCTGACATCTGCATGAGTAGCCACTTGCTATCTTGTCAGTGAGAAAAGAACCTGACTAGTAGAGCTGATCTCATTGCTACATCCCTTCAGCTTGGAATTCCTATACCTGTTGGGCTCAGGTCCCCTCCTAGACCTATATCAAGGCCCCTGTATAGATTCAAGATCTGGGGAGGGAGAAGCTTCCAAGAGGAAATAGGATAGAAAAACCCAAGAGTCAAGGTGGTGAAAGAAGCAGCAGGGATCCAGGAGACCCCATCCTAGTCTACACCCTCCTCCTAACACCCCTTTTAGGAATCATCCACTCATCTGTGTCACCGCCCTTACAGCTATGAGCCACACAGCCCCACCCCTGCCTTGGGAGAATGAGGGTTCATTGGACTCACTTTTCTGCCATCTCATAAAAGATCATCCGGTCGAAGTTGCTGGTGCGTTCCCACTCCTGCACGGCCCGTGGCAGTCCTTCCTCCAGGGTCATGGTGGGTTTCAGTCGGGCCAGGGATCGAAGCACAGGGCTAAAACCCCCATCATGTCAGTCACATTCTGAAAATGTGCCCCCCGCACCTGTCCTGACGCCCACCTCAACATACATCCCCTGCCCCTTGCCAAATCTAATGTGCCCCTCTGTCCCTGTCATGTCCCCTTTCTGATTAGACTTCCAGACTCTCAACCTCCCATCATTTACCGTACTCTCTTACCACTGAAACTTGCAAAACTCACACAAATCAAAAATAATTTTCCCTACCTTTTGAAATCAACCGTAGCAACCTCCCCTAATTCTCTGCTATCAACTAAATGTTAGGGAGAAGCACTTGTGTTATCAAATGATGGTATTCACTAGAAAGCAGGCTTAACCCTGTCCAGAGGCTCTTGCATTTTTTTTAAAAAAAGGCATTCGCTAACTCAAACGAGTCTCTAATTAAAGGTCGTGTGGTGTTTATATTTATTGGTTTTTCAATGTCTTTGTTTCCAGGATACCTCCACAGTCCACCACCAATACTAGACCCCCCCACTTCTGGAAGGCCCCTGAGCCCTTTCTGATCCAGAAGAAATAAAAGAGTCTGGCCTAAAGTAATGGCTTCATTTTTGCCTTTCTGAGTCCCTTGGAGTCCTAAAATGTTACTGTGAATTAGATCACCTGGGGAAGCTTGTTATAAACATGAGTTGCAGGATCCCAGGATCCCAGGACCAAGCATTTTACCAGCCTCCCAGCTGCAGAGGTCTGGATGGCACTTTGCAGAAGACCCTGCCCAGAGCCCTGGGTATGAAGCAGGAGCAGGCTGGGACCCAAGGCAAGCGGATTCCAAGCAGCCCTTGGGAGCCCGCACTGGCTCAAGACTTAGAAATTCATCCTGCCAGTCTCCAAGAGAGAACTGAGAGCTATCTCAAGAAAGCATGGAATCTGGCCAGGCACGGTGGCTCACGCCTGTAATCCTAGCACTCTGGGAGGCTGAGGCAGGAGGATCACTCAAGGTCAGGAGTTCGAAACCAGCCTGAGCAAGAGCGAGACCCCCCCCTCTGCTATAAATAGAAAGAAATTAATTGGCCAACTAATATATATAGAAAACATTAGCCGGGCATGGTGGCGCATGCCACTAGGGAGGCTGAGGCAGCAGGATTGCTTGAGCCCAGGAGTTTGAGGTTGCTGTGAGCTAGGCTGACGCCACGGCACTCACCGTAGCCTGGGCAACAAATCGAGACTCTGTCTCAAAAAAAAAAAAGCAAGCAAGCAGGGAATCAGTAGATGCTATCCATCTAGGACTTTAGGGGATCCTCTTGATTCATTTGTTCCAGGGGCAGGGTAGAGGGGGAGGTTCCTCTAGGAGTTCTGCCACCAGAGGAGCACCATGTAAAAATTTTTAAAGTCCAATAAAATGTGGTATGTGCTATGTAGTAGCTTGCAGGGAATGTTGAGGTACAGTGCAGTTGAGAGAGACAACGGGTCTGGGTGGGAAAGAGAGAATATTCCCCAGATGACTAATGACTGCTTTATAAACAAACAACCTATGACCCAGGACTCCTTGGCTACACACACACACTGACTCTTAAGCAAGGACATTTTGGCCTTCTGTGAGTCCTTTCCCTCCTCTAGACTGCCTTTTTATAATAACAACAATAATAAACTAGCTACCATTTAATGAAGCATTCTGTATGCCAGGCACTTTATGTGTATCAGCCCATTTGATCTTCTCAGAAACCCTCTAAGGTAGGTGTCACTATCCCCTTCTTAAAGGGATGTTAAATGTCCTGCCCAGGATCACAAATCTAGTGAGTGCTGGAGCCTACACCCTTCCTAGACACTAAGTAAGTTCTACCACCCCCTATTTCAATTTGACTTCTGAATAAAATGGGGGGGGCCGGGGGCAGTGGAGAGTGGGGACACACACAAAGTCCTTTGCCTGGCCGCCACCATCCCCTCCCCCCCCCCCCCCCCCCCCCCCCCCCCCCCCCCCCCCGCAGGAATGGGTCCGGGCCCAGCACTACTCCTCCTGGCCGTGTGGATGGCTCAACCCCACGTGGGAAGGCAGAGCAGGAGGACCCTAGCACTTGGACTCAGACCTATCCTCAATCACTGGTCCTTGCTTTATGACAGGAAGCCTCTCTGAGCTTCTGTCTTGTCATCTGTAAATGAAGATTGCCATAAAAAGGCTTGCCTGGGTTCACAAGGTTGTGTGGATCACTTAAGAGATGACACCTGAAAGGTTGTTATAAGCTGGGAAGTGGGTAAAGAGGCTGATTGATTATGACTATTATTATGCTTTTCATTCTCATCACATCCCCATCGCCCTCATGACCTGCCCTCAAGTATTCCTAAATAGCCTAAACTCCCACGTCCATCCCAAAGTCCTCCTTATTTAAAAGCCCTAGAAGAATTAATCTCAGGTGTCCCCACTTACATAAGAAAACAGGAAAGAGCTTCTGCATCAGGACTTTGGGAAAAATGCCTCCGGGCCAAGGCTTTGTAACGCTGCCAGCGACGGAAGTTCTCATAAACACCCTTGGAAGTATAGGAGAGGTCACCTGTTGAGAGCTTGGACTGGGTGGCCACAGGACGGCCTTCCCCGGTGGTCCCATGTGGCCCTGGCCAAGCCTTTTCTAGGGGCACGATGGGGGCCAGTTGGGCCACTGGTGGTGGAGCCTGAGGAGGAAGGCCTGGGGGGCCCTCCTGACTCACGCCAGCAGCCTTGGTGGGCAGAATGGTCTTCACATTGGACGCTGTCATGAACTGAGGTGGAGGACCCTCAAGGGCCCCCAGGCCCCCGCGGGGAGCACCCGAGGCAATCCAATTGAGGGCGGTCTGAGTAAGGATAAAGTTCTGAGTTTGAGAAGGCTCAGCCGGCCCCCCTTCTGTCTTGACTTTGACAATGACCTTGCCAGCTCCAGCCCCGCTGGGGCAAGGGCCCCCATCCCCTGTCACCAGCAGTGGGCTGGGGAAAGCAGAGAGCACCAGAGGGTTGCCTGGAGAGAATGCTGAAGGCATGGGGGCCTGTGGAGGCGGCTCCCAGGGTGGCTGGTCTGGTGGGCCAGGTGTAGGTGGGGGAAAGGGAACTGGAGTGAAAGTAGACAGGGTGGCACCAGGTTTCATGGTCATATCCGGTCCCGGCAATGAAGATGCTGTTGAGACAAAGAAAAAAAAGGAATGGAGGAGACAAGAGTTATTCTGAGTTCCCCTATAGACCTTAAAGCAGGCGTCCTCAAACTACGGCCAGTGGGCCACATGTGGGCTGCCTAGCACATTTATCTGGCCCTCTGGGTGTTTTTGCCGCAGCCACCTGTCCTGCTTAGCAGCCGACTAAGTCCAGGGCCCACAGTACGCACTCTCCAACGGTCTGAGGGACAGTGAACTGGCCTCCTGTTTAAAAAGTTTGAGGACCCCAGCAAAGACTCAGAGCAATGATTCTCAACAGGTGAAAGAGGGGATATGGACAGGGAACCTCTGCGGTTGGCAAATGTCACCCAAATGATTTCGATGTCCCTTAATCCCAGTTGAGAATTACTACACTAGAGAAGTTGCTCCCTTTTCTTTTCTTTTTATTTTATTTATTTATTTTATTTTTTGTAGAGATGGGGCCTTGCTATGTTGCTCAGGCTGTGTTGCACTCCTGGCCTCAAGTGATCCTCCTGCCTCAGCCTCCCAAAATGCTAGGACTACAGACATGAGCCACCGCACCCGGCCATTGCTCCCTTTTCAAGAAGACACACAGAACCCTGTCTGCGAAGAAGAGACAAGCCCAAGGCATTACTGCCTCTAAGAGCTTCTGTAACAAAATTCCTGGCAGATCTCTCCTGCTAGCCCAATCGGCTGTTCACTAAGACATGGAATAGGACCGACACTTGCTCTGGTTGGAAAACGGTTCACGGCAGGCTCAATGCAGTAAGAGAACTAGCCCAGAATAAGTTCTGGCCCCTCTCCAGGTACCCACACAGGGCCCTTGGGAAGGAGGCAGTTTCATAAAAATTCTTGGCTCATTCCTTCTATATCTCATCTGTCTTTCCTAATCTAAAAGATCAGCAGAACAAAGACACAATCTATAATCAGGAGCAATGACTCTAGGACCCATGAAGTTCATAACACAGCAACCCAGCATACATGTACATCTCCTATCCTCACCTATTCCAAACAAGAGATTCAAACCAGTACAACTCTGCCTGCTCCCAGTTGCTCTGTGGCCCCTGCCACCACTCACAGATGTGCTGCTCCCAGAAGAGGGCATGTGAATTGGATGTTTGGTTTCCAGAAATTCTGTTATGTCATAGCTAGAACTAACTAGAGAGGATTAGATAAGGACCAGGAAATGGGTGAGGGGAGGATGTCAAGGAGAAGAAGGTTTCTAGAGTTTTAAGTAACTGCTAGACACGTTAAAATTTGGTGATGCAGACTATCTGTGCTCCTTCTACTTGGAGTTCCTTACAGCAAAAATTTCAGATCCACTAGGAACAGGGCATTGTGACAGATGCTAAGGAAAGGCCAATGAAATCTGGAACACAGTTCCTGCTGAGAGGGAGCTATCTAGACTCTACTCAAGGAGACCAAAGACAAGGACACAAACATGAACTTAATTAATCAGGCCATGGCCAGGCAAGGCAGCTCACACCTGTAATCCCAGCACTTTGGGAGGCCGAGGCAAGAGGACTGTTTGAGGCTAGGAGTTTGAGACCAGCCTGAGCAACACAGCAAGATTCTATCCCTACAGAAAATGTTTTAAAAAGCCAGGAGTGGTGATGTATGCCTGTGGTCCCATCTACCTAGGAGGCCAAGGTGAGAGGACTGCTTGAGCCCAGGAGTTCAAGTCTGCAGTAAGTTATGGTGATACACCATACCAGCCTAGGCTTCAGAGAAAGACCCTGTCTCAAAAAAAATAAAAATAAAAATAAAAAAAATCAGGACCTGTGTCTCCTAGGACTTTTAATAATAATAGAACATAATATGCCTAATTTCATGCTACTCTCCTCCCCTTTACAAAAAATATTCCATTGGCAAACTAACAACGCTCAGCTTCTGCTTTCTAACCACGGAATATGAGCAAACTCAGATTCAAATTCATCTCAGTTCAGCAGAGGGCCAGGAGCATGCCAGGAGTACTGAACAAATGAAAGGGGTCTGAAGGCCTGAGTTCCATAAAAAAGAAGAAAAACTAAGAGTATCTCTGGTAAGGAGATATAAGGTAAGATATAAGATATCTTACTTATAAGATATAAGTAAGCCCCAGCTCTCAATCTGGCTGGAGTGACTTACCTCCCTTGGCCCTGGTGAATCAAGAAAAACTGCTTCCTGGACTGAAAAGGAAGCCACTCTGGGGCTGGAAGGAGCCCTGAGACTCCTAGCAGAGGCTGTTATAGTAACTTCCAGCCCAGTTTTCAGGAAGACCTTTATATCTCTATAACACATAACCCTACTAAACAGCTTTTCAATAAGGCTATCCCAGCCCCCTGCCCTACCCTCAACCTCCACCCTCTACCCTTTCCTTCTCCTCATAAGATTGACAGTGGCCCCAGCTCAGTTCTCAGGGAAAAATCTTAGAGCAGGCTTCAGTTGCTTAAAGAAGACAGAAGAATCTTGGGCCTTCTCTTTGATCCTTCTCAGGGACTCCTAGGATCTCCAATCCCGCCTCCCGGCACACAAACACATGTTGAAGTGGTCCCTGTTCCAGAGAATCAGATTGTTACCTGACATCCATTCTCCATACTCAGCATGTTCTTTTGGAGCCTTGATTCACCTCCAAAGAGGCCCTCTTTCTTTCCCAACCCCCAGTCTGAATAGTTTTATGATCACCTTCCTCAGCTCCCCAAATGTGATGATGCCTTTGGTGGGGTATAGCGTCTCACATCCCTTTAGGTCAGCCCAAAGAGCTTGTCCCCAAGTGAAGTGTCAAATTTGAATCTCCAAAGATGTGAGCAGGTGGCAGGGACTCTCTCCACCAGCTGCAGACTTACCTCCATCTGAAGCCATCCTCTCAGGTTTAGGCACTAACCGTGGCTGGCTGGAAGCCTTTAGAATGAGACAGTCAGATCCAGGACCCAAAGAGTAACCTGGCTCCAGGAGATACACAGGGATCCAAGGAAGGGAAGGTAAAGATCAGATCAAAACAGAACTAGAATCTAGGACTTAAGGCATTCTGCTGTGGGGGAGGGGAGAGGGAAAGGTTGGGTGGGGGTGGGGAGATACTCCACAAAGGGTTCTAGTAAGTAGGCAATAACCAGGAATTTCCTCCAAACTAGAGCTTGGCAACACAATCAATGCCACTTTAGAACAATTTGTAAATTCTTTCTCAGATCCCAACATCACAGTTTTACTTTTTGCTTCTCTATATTTTGATTCTTCACCAACGTATCTCATCTGTGCCCTTCAATTCTACCCAGTTCTATAACTGACTTCCTACTAATAGCAAGTTGGTGATAGACCCCCAACTTAATTCAATGATGGCTATATTTTCTGAGCCAAATTGTCTTATACTTAAGGGTTAAGGGAACCAAAGTTTGAAATTAGAATTGTCAGATGATCCATCTGTATGCATATTACTTCCTTGGAAAGCTGTCCTGCAGTCCCCAAACTGTCCACTACCTTAAGCTCTGCAGTCCACAGATGCTACAGCCTGACCCTTTGCTGACAAGCCCAACTAAATAAAAAAACTGCTATGTAGCCTAAAATTTTAAGACCAGAAAAATCCTTCTTTTTGTTAAATTATTTGTTTGGGTTTTTTTAAAATTTCTAAAATAAGTAATACATTTGCTTGGTTCAAAAGTCAAACTGTGCAAAATAGAATATATAGCAATAAGTCTGCCTCCCACCTCTTTCTCCTGTAACCAAGTTCTCTTTCCCAGAAAATAAACAATATCACCTGTTTCCTGTGAATCCTTGCAGAGATATTTTGTGCAACTACAAGCAAATACAAACCATATTCTTTAAAAAAAAAAAAAAAAAAACTTCAAGGTTTTTCTGGGTACAAAATTAATTTATGTTCCAAAGTTTTGTCATTATAAATAATGCTGTAATGACCATCTTTGTAATGATATATTGGTTCCAATTTTTCATTTCTTTAAACTGGTGCCCTATACGGAGAATTTCTATGTTCTTCTAAAACTTCGAAATACTCCTAGAAGGTGCGCCCTACTATGTTATCATTAGCTACTCACCACTATAAGAAAGAGCGCCGAATTTGCCGTAGAGACCTGAGTTTGAATTGTGGTTCCACCACTAAACATACTTCACCAGTTCCATAAAATAACTTTGCGCTCTCTACGCTGTACAGAATATTGAATACCCATCATGCACTCTTTGCCGCCAATACTTTGAAATGGAGCGGGGAAACTGGATGTAAAAGAGGGGAGGGAAGAAAACCATCTTCTTTCTTCCCTAGGGGAAACGGGTTCTGAATCCTGGAGCCCACTTTTCTTCGGGCACTAGAAACCCACTGCCCCTGAAATGGGCGTGCACCTTGAGATAAAGACAGGATTCCGCACATCAACGTTCAACCCACACCCATCCCTACCCCCCTCTGGCACGGTGGGCACAATGCCTAGCACACAGTGGACACACTCCACGTGTTCTAGAACGCGTGCAAGGTTGCAACTGGGCGCCCCACCAACTGCTGCTCTGGTGCGCCCCCTTCTGGCTAGCTGAAAGTAAGGCAAAAGCGGACTACGTTTCCCGGCATGCCGCGAGACAGACTTCCGGTTGTAGGGGAAGGAAATTGACGAACACGTGAGGCGGTGAGGCAGACGGAGCTGCAGCGGGATTTGGAAGCTCTGGACGAAGTGTGGTCATGTTTCTCCAGTATTACCTCAACGACCAGGGAGAGCGGGTCTATACGCTGAAGGTGAGGAGAGGAAACAGGTTGTGAACGGGCATGGCGAGAACTGTAGATGGGAGGAGCGGTCGAGGCCATCCACCGAGTTACCTGGCTGGGTGCGTGCGACCAGAAAGTCCGGAACCGTGGCGGGGGGAGAGCCGGGAGTGCATGACTCGATTTGACCGTTATGTCTCCTGTCTTTATGTTTGCCCTCTTTCGCGCTGCCGCCTCTTCATCTCGCCACTCCTGTACTGAGATGATGTTCTCTCTTTCTCGAGCAGAAATTTGACCCTGTGGGACAACAGACCTGCTCAGCCCACCCGGCTCGGTTCTCCCCAGACGACAAATACTCGCGACACCGAATCACCATCAAGAAACGCTTCAAGGTGCTCATGACCCAGCAACCGCGCCCTGTCCTCTGAGGGTCCCTTAAATTTCATGTTTCTTGTGCCGCCTGCTCCCCCTCGGAAACTCCTTAACCAAACTCTTCAGTCTGTGAGCCATGAAGTCATTTTACCAGCCATGCTCTTTGGAATCCAGTCTCATCATGGCCTTTGATCATGCTTGCGTGAGGCAGTCATGGTAGCATCCCCCAGAAAGGGAACAAGTTTGACTCTTTGTTGTTTTTTTTTTTTTCACATTTTAAATTACTGCCAAGTTATTAAAGATAAAATGATTTGAAAGAGCTCTCATTTTGTGTGTTGTTGAAGGAAAGGACTGGTAATTTTTTTAAAAAGGTGAGGAAGATGGAGGGGGGAGTACCCCAGGGAGTTGGAACAAGACCACTTGAAAGAAAAACTTCAGTCCTTGCTGTAGCTGGAGTAGTGATGTGCTGTTAGTGATAGGAGGGTTTTGGGGAAGGGGAAGAAAGGTTAAGAAAGACTTTTTTACAACTATCAGCAGTCACTGAAACATACCCTAGCTTGTTACTTAAGTAATTTCTTGCCCCTGGAATTAACATTTGATTTATAATGAAAGAATTGCCTGAAAAAGTAATGTGTAGCAGCCATGTTGTAGAGGGAAGGCAGTGAATTGGAAGTCAGGAGACCAGTTTTCTTTCCTCTTTGTATAACTTGGAAAAAGTTACTTAGTCTGTTTAGTCCCCTTTTTCTCCTAATTTCTAAGTTCTCTTACAACTCTAAAATTGATAAGTTTGGTGGTGGATCTTCATATATCTACTATGTTTGTCCAACCTTTCTGAATAGGAATGCCTTTACACATATTTACTGCCCCTCTAGAAATATTCCTAGACTTTTAGTTCTCTCCATCAAGGAATTGTCTTCTTATATACTCCTGAGTTTATATTCTTTATATTCTCTTTGGCAGCTAGCCATGTGGAACTCTACATAGATCTTGATTTAGAAGATGAAATATGAGAGAATCAAGCAGGGGTTTTTGTTTTTTGTTTTTTGTTTTTTTTTTGAGACAGAGCCTCCCTCTGTTGCCCAGGCTGGAGTGCCGTGGCATCAGCCTAGCTCACAGCAACCTCAAACGTGGGCTCAAGCAATCTTTCTGCCTCAGCTTCCCAAGTAGCTGGGACTACAGGAATGCACCACCATGCCTGACTAATTTTTTCTATATATTTTTAGTTGTCCAGCTAATTTCTTTCTATTTTTAGTAGAGATGGGGTCTTGCTCTTGCTGGGGCTGGTCTTGAACTCCTGACCTCAAGCCATCCTCCCACCTTGGCCTCCCAGAGTGCTAGGATTACAGGCGTGAGCCACCACGCCTGGCTGTTTTTGTTGTTTTTCCAAGCTACTGTGGAGGCCTTAATTTTTTCAAAACTAGAAATTTCTTAGGACTTGAGCTTATACTATGGCACAGCCATAAATGATTTTTAATACAATTACTTTGTATTGGAGGGATAGTGAAGTAAAAATTGTGTACAAGCATTCAAGAAGTGCCAACTTCTTCTCCTTGTCGAGTTAATGAACTCATTATTTCCTAATTTCCTTTTTCATGGCTTCTGACTTTGGATTTGAATGTTTGTCCAGTGCTGCTGATTTTAAAATTGTTTTATAGAGACTGTATTCTAATTCTGCAATCTTTATTTTCTATTATATCAAAATTCTAGACTCTAGATGCAGGTGTAACTTAAATCAGTACAAATGTGATTTATGAAGACTGGTCTTGGAAAGTAGTGGGTTTTTCTTGTATCCTGCTGTTTGTCCATTCCAACAGAAAAGTTCATGATAGTGGTTGACTGCTGAGAAGAAAAAAAAAAATCCCTCAACTTAGGTCATAGTTAACAGAAGACAGATGGTTTCCAAATAAATTATTTAAACATATAGGAATGGTGAAATGAGGTATGCTTCCTATCTAGTAATTTTATTTCTTAGCTTGTTCACTTACAGGGTTCTTAGCATTGGATCTGAATTATACTAAAGAATTATCTTACCCAAATAAAGAGATAATGATTGGAGAATTGTTTTTTAAGCATCAAAGTAAATGAATTCCGCTGCATTTTTTAAAATCTTGACCGTAATTTTGTCTTTATGTTACAAAAAAAGAAAAGAAAAGAAATAGCATTGTTCCATGCTGCCAGCTGGATAGACTGAAAAGACTTTAACCTGGAAATTCTCCTAATGAATATAGAGGAGAAAAGGTAAACTGGCACAAGTATATCAAGGACTTTGCCTTAACCACTTCGGTAGGGCGCTCACCGGCCAGGAAACCTTGCCCACAGCTGGCACTCAGTCCGCACGGTAGTTTGTGCTGTGCACTGACGATTAATCCATTTTGCTCTTGTGTGATGAGGAAAGCTTTAAAGCACTGAAAGCTTGTTTTACTTTACAGGCAGCTTTACTTGTAATGTAAATCAGAATAGGTAGCATATACATATATGTTTTCATTATGTTATTTTTAAATGTTCACAATTTTATTTTGATAAATGAAAAATTATAAAAGTCAAGTTTTGTTATTAACGCTAAAGTCTATGCTCGGCTGTGCACCTTCATATCACGGCTGTCGGCTGAAGTCGACACTGCTGTGTGCCTTCGTCTGTGGCTATCAACTATAGTCGAGGCTTCTACTGAAGTAAAGAGATCCCCTGGGTATTAAGGTCTGTGACATTACGTTTATAGAGCTTGATTAGTGCTTGGAGATGAGAAGACTTAAGAGGTATAGTGTATTGGAATTATGTAGTATATTTAAGTAATTGCAGATACACCATGGTAGGAAACAAAAATTGGGTATCATACGAATCCAGCATTTCTTTATAAAAGAAGGTCTGTGAGGTTCAAATGAACAGCAGACCCATCTGAGGAAAAAATTGATCCCTCAGAGAGAAGGATTTCTTGCTTCCTAAAGTAAGAAAGCTGTGGACCTCAATCAAGAATCTCAAGCTTCATAAAGAAGCTTGAGGAGGTTAACTTTTTTTTTTTCCCTTGGTCTTAGACTCCGGAAAGATTAATATTTTAAATGAGAATTTCTCATTTTGTTACTAGGATCTTTTTATTTGTGCTTGGACTTGTGTGTCATTTGATAAAAGAGAATTTCCTGGCTCAGGTCTTAAATACTGTTCTGATGGCTAAGGATACTGCTTAAACATTTGCACTTGCGAGGAGCAAATACCCAGGCAAAGCCAGGGGCTAGTTTCTGGGCCCATGTTGTGAACATCTGGTTATGTATTAAACACAGATACTCTAGGGACAGTAAATGTAGTAGGGAAACACTGGGAATGGAGTCCAGAAAATATTTCAGTGCCTTCTCCAGGTATAAAATTAAAGCTTTTTTCTCTAATGGAGCTTTCTATTCTGACTAGAAAGTGTATATAGCATCTTTTAAAAGGACAGGAACAGGAGAAAAACAAATATACCAGAAAGTGTGTATAATTTGCGGATACTATGCTTTAGAATAGACCTCTACATAGAAATCACAGTGCGGGTCATACTAGGTATGTGGTGTTTGGACATCTGTGATTTTTAAATAAATTATGAATGATGTTTTCAGAGACTCTCATTAGAGACATAGCTGTTTAGTGAGGGTAAAGGGCTTGGCCCACTTCCTAAGAGGCCTCCAGAGTGAGCTCCTAGCACAGCCTGGCCAACAGGGAGAAGGATTTTTCACCGCTTCATGTGGGTCGGGCTGGCGCCGGACTACAGTTCCCATCGTGCCTCTGGCACCTCAGTTCGGCTCCGCCCCTCGCCCGCTGTGGCTCCCGGCGAGCGCAGGCGCACTGCGCTCTGTCACCGCGGGCTGCAGAGGTTGGGCGGGGCTCTAGGGCGCCCGCGGGACAGTGCCGCCCTCCCACTGCTCCTTCAGGCTTCTCTTCGGAAGGTTAACCTCGAATGAGGAACGAGCGGGGAGGGAAAGGAGGGGCTGCGGCGGCGCGGGCACAGCCCGCCGGGCCCGGGGCTGGGGGCGGCGAGGTCACGTAACGGCTGCTCTGGCGTCTGGCCGGGAAGGGGGCGCCCGCCGCGGCAGCCCGAGTCCTCCTGCGCGCGCCGCGGCTCGGAAACAGTTACCGGCTAGTAAACAACAGCTGCGCGCGCATCGCATCAGCTGGCTCCGGGATCCCGCACCTGCGACCTCCTCCTCCCTTCATCCCGCTGCTCCTCCTGCCCAGCCGGGGCCAGCCGGCGTGGCCGTCTCCTCTTCTGCTGAGATCCGAAGGAAGAACGGCGAGGGGCTGACCTGCGCCGGGGCCGGGGTAGGGGAGAAAGCGTCTCCCGGCAAAGGGGTGGCCAGTCCTGTCCCACGCAGGAGAAACCTAGCGAACCGACCAGGGGCTCAGTGGACTAGCAACGACCTGCCACGACCCTGACCTGCAGTTTGAGGTGTCTTGATCTGCTAGCCTCCTTCTCCCAGATCCCAGGGACCTTTCTGCCAGGAGAAAAGCAGGCGGCCACCCCCGCAGACCTCTCGGAGGCAGGAATCCGCTCTGCCTCTGCATCCTTCTCTGCTCGCCCTTCTCTCCTCATTCCCCTCCGTCTAGTAGTGTGGGTTATTTTTCCCGTTATGCATGCGCACCTTTCCCACCAGACCCAAGTGGATTATCGACCTCAAAAACATCGGGTGGCTCTACACACACCTCCTCCCAGCCAGACCTGTGAGGTATTCACCTGATACACAACAGGTGGCCGGGTTTACACCTTTTCGCAATCTGATCCACGCTATATTCACCTGATAAGGGTGGGCTGCACGCACTTTGCTCAACTAGAACCGTGGGACGCTCACCAGATAAAGGACTGACTACCTCAGCAGGAACCTGGGGGTTGAGGGAGGGAGGCTTTACCAGCTGTTCTGAGACCATGGCACTGAGCCCTCCACCCTGGACCAGGGGAGATAGTTAGGTAGCTCTCCGTTCTGAAGGAAAGAAGTTACACATGATTGGCATCGTTTTGTCTTGTTTTTTTCCCCCACTTAAAAAATATTTGTCAGCTATTGCTGATGCACTTTTTAGGATAGCCGGCTTGAATTCTGAGTAGAATTCTTATTTGGGGCTTTTTGTGTTGTGTGAATCAAGGTAATTGAGGTTTTGTTTATTTTTTTTAAGTTATCTTTTATTTTTACAACAAAAGTAGCTAGCGTAGGAGGAAGATTTTGCGAGGTTTCCCATTTTTTCTTTGTCCTTAAAAAGAAAAATGCATCCTCCAGAAACCACCACCAAGATGGCTTCAGTTCGATTCATGGTGACACCAACAAAGATCGATGACATTCCAGGTTTGTCAGACACCAGCCCGGACCTCAGCTCTCGATCTAGTTCTCGAGTAAGATTTAGCTCTCGGGAAAGTGTGCCTGAAACAAGCCGTAGTGAGCCCATGAGTGAAATGTCTGGGGCCACCACTTCACTGGCAACTGTTGCACTGGATCCACCCGGTGACCGGACTTCTAATCCCCAGGATGTTACCGAGGGTAAGTAGACACACAGACAATAGGATACTTTCATTACTGGTTTATGCAGGATGACCATCTACTGGGAGATGGTTTTCCCATTTTCGATAATCATTAGGAACCAAGGCACCTCTGCTTGGGAACCCTTTGGCATGATGGTTAGGTATAGTTGGTCTTTGCAGTAGTCATTTGGTATTGTGGGAAAGTGTATGTTGACTTCCTCATTTTTGCCTTCTTAGAATCGCTTTTTTTTTTTTATTTCAGAATATTATAGGGGTACAAACATTTTGGTTACATGAACAGTTTGAGTCAAAGTTATAAGTGTGTCGATCACCCAGATAGTGGTGTGCATTGTACCTGTTAGGTGTGAATTTATCCATCCCCTCCTCCGTCCTCCCACCTGCTTGATTTCCATTGAATTTTACTACCATATGTACATATGAGTGTTGATCATTTAGTTCCAATTTAGTAGTGAGCCATCTTAGAATTGAAATGAGTCTTTTGGTTATGGGTGAATATCAAAGGATGTAATGGTTTTTCAGCACAGAGAATCCTACATTTTAAAATTTGGTTGGTTGTGTGTTCTCTAAGCGGCTTTGGCTATTTCAGTCTTCTTTTAAGGCCAGTTAAAAGTAGTCATTGATTGTATCTTAGTAGCTTTCCACCAAAGACTTCATGTGTGTTTTGCAGAATTCTTTGAAATTTATATTTTTATAGAGACAGTGGGCTCAAGTAGCAAAGCTCACTCAGGATGATGACAGGCAGGTCTAATGTGCCATTCTGTCAAATGGAGGAGTTCTAAAGAGGCTTTTAGGGCTCAATTCTCACATCATTTATTCACTCTGATCTTGAGATGCAAAGTCTTGAGTACTGGGCGTTTGTAGTCAGCATGTAGTACACAAGCCACTCCTGGCCCATAGTCACCACTGCAGATCTTTAGCTTCCTAAAGCAGTTTGTGTCAGCTGGCTTGGAAGAGAGAGTAGAGAGAAAATGGGGAGGTCATAACATTTTTTGGACTCTGAAATAAAAAGTTTGAAAATTTCTGTACTGCTTTATATATTTAGTTTATGCTATATTCTAACTAATGTAATCTTTTAGTTATAAAAATTTCCCTTAAGAATCTTAAAGACTGTTAAAATGATATTCTACCTAAGTTTGAAAACCATAGCCTCAGTCACCGACTTGTGAAAGCAAGACTTGCTTATCATTTTCCGGTGTCAGGAAATATTGTTCCTCCTAACCTAAAGGGTTCAGGAAACCAGAATGATTTTAGTTCCTTAATTCAGTTTGTGTTTTTAATGTCTAGAAACAAGGTAGATTTAGTAAAGTTTATAGTCTTTGAATTCACTCATCCTTGAGTAATCAAAAGTTCTTCTTTTATGTAGATATTACAGATTGGTTCCCACACTTAAGTGTTTTCAATTTCTTAACAAATTTTACACTGTTATGTAAACTGTGTTAAAATTATAGTTTGAAATCAAAAATAACTTATAATTTCTTCTTCCTCCAAATTCTAATTATAGTTTTAGTTTTTATCCATTATGCTGTATTTAGTTTGTGAAAATATCAGGAAAAGACTATACCTATGAATTTTTTTCGTGTTGTAATTGTCATTAGGTTAAGTTAGAGTTAAGTGTTGTTAGATTTGTGATTTACATGTTATAGAATGGTATTTTTACTCTTTTAAAAAGTGGACTTATTTCAGTAATGTATTACACTTGCAGAACAGTATCCTTGTCCAGGCTGCTCTTATTATTTTACCTTTAAGCATTATTTACAGTCTAGAGTGGTATAGTTTTACACTATAGGGGTAAAACTAGGGACATTGTCTAGGTAAAATCTATGTTGTTTATGTGTGTACAGAAGTTAAAGCTTGGCTTTCTTATAACACATTCCTTAATGTTTAAATACTCTCTGGTACCCAGATGAAAGGGAAATTAATAGCACAGCCATTAAAGAGCACTTTCCCCTATTCTGTGGAGCCAGCTTCCTGCTTTCCTAGTGACCTACTTTTTCTCATATTTTTAAAAATTCTTATAATAACTGTCATCACGTTATATATTTTCCCCACCATTAGAGGGAATTGGTTAGAAACATTACCTTTGGCTTCATAGTATGTGGACACCCTTGTTAGAGTTAGATGTAGATTTTCAAAAGATACTGTCAAGAAAGTCAAGGACCTAATGTTAATATACATTTGTTTTTAGGCTGGCTTTAGTGTGGAAAACAACTGCTTCCTCTTCTACAATTGACTCTATCCTTAAGTTCATAGTATATTTCAAAATTATGTTTAGTATTTTAATATTTACAACTCTTAACTTTTTTACCCTTTCTACATCTTTCTTTGGTTGTGATTTTATATGGTAATGTGATTTTAGAATGATTCTCCTTTCCTCACAGTTCCTCCAACATTTCCTCCTGGAGAGAAACCCCACCTGAAGTTTTCTTTTCTTGTCATTTGCCTTTTACTCATATTCTATCACACAAACAAGGGGTGACACATGAAGTTTTAAATACTTGTTTCTATCTGTGTTTTAATTTTTTCTACTCTTGGCTTTCTGAGTAGATAATTGTCTTTCTGCTATCAAAGGAATTTTTCTTTCATTTTGGCAAACCTCTGTTTGAATTTATAGTGCTATCCATTGGTTAAAATCAAGAATCTTAGCACTGTATTAGGTTATGCATGAAGAATGCCTTAAAAATACACAAGCAACTGTGTAGAGTGGATACCTCTAGCAAGTGAGTTATGAAAATAGCATGCAGAGTGGGAATTTTCTTTTACTGAAAATTCAGAAGGGCATGTACAATTTTTTATATTTAGAATATATCGCTTTTATAATAGCTTTGTGAGTTTTTTTTTTTTTTTAAGAGGCATAGCATATTAGAGCTGATGATCTCTAGAATCTAATTCTGGTCAAGCATCATTTTAATAAATGAGGAAACTAAGGCTTATAGAGATGGTTATTTATGGATCACATAGTGAGTGGCAAAGCCAAGATGGAAGCTCAGGCCTCCTGACTTCTGTACAGTGCTCTTTCTTATATTATTTTGCCTCTGCCATGGTGAATATTTTCTGTATTTGCTTAATAGCCATTTAGTTAATTCAAATTGTTTTTAAAATAATAATACCAAAAAGAGCAAGGAACATATTTTTATATGTCTTATGTGGACCCTGATACATGTCAACCTTTTATAATTAAAAAAATACTCCCTGAGACTCTGATATGTATGAGGCACGGTAGTATGAATTGTAGGAAATATATAGGTAACCTATAATTTATGCCTTTGAGAGCTCATAGTATAGTGGTGAAGATGACCAGAAAGCTTTATGCATTCCTTCACCAGACATTATTATGAGCACTTATTAAAGGTCAGGCCCTGTGCTGGGTATTAAAGATTCAGGACTGAGAATCCATTATCTGTTCTAAAGAAAGTTATGATCTAATAGAGAAAGCAAACAAAATTTTATATAAATGTAATGCTGTATAAGGGCAACTATAGAAATATGCAAAAATATAACAAAGGAAAATGAAGAACTGAAGCACTGGAAGACTTGATGAGGTAAAATATGGTGAAAGATGTAGAAGGATTAAAGACTGGTCAGACAGTTGAATGGTTTCAGAGATGGCACATTTCCCGTATGATGTGGTTTAGTGAGTGTGTGTAGCCTTGGAAGTGGGCTTTTAAAGTGGAGTAGAAGTAAAAGGCAGTTGAGTCAAGGAGATATGTATCAACTTTGAGGAGGCATATCAGTCATACAATGGGTGAACTTGGTTTGGATCCTAATATGAACAAAGTAACTGTAAAAGACTTTTGAGATAATTGGGAGAAATTTGAACATGTACCTGGTATTAAATAACATTAAGGAATTGTTAATTTGCTTAGATATATTTATGACATTATGGTAATGTAAAGAAAGCTTTTATCTGTAAAGATACATATTGGGCCAGGCATGGTGGCTCATGCCTGTAATCCCAGCACTTTGTGAGGCTGAGCAAGATGGGAGGATTGCTTGAACCCAGGAGTTTGAGACAGTCTGGGTACATAGCGAGACCCTATCTCTGCAAAAAAAAATTTTTTTAAAAATTAGCCAGGCATGGCCGGGCGCGGTGGCTCAAGCCTGTAATCCTAGCTCTCTCTGGGAGGCCGAGGTGGGCGGATCCTTTGAGCTCAGGAGTTCGAGACCAGCCTGAGCAAGAGCGAGACCCCATCTCTACTATAAATAGAAAGAAATTAATTGGCCAACTAATATATATAGAAAAAAATTAGCTGGGCATGGTGGCACATGCCTGTAGTCCCAGCTACTTGGGAGGCTGAGGCAGCAGGATTGCTTGAGCCCAGGAGTTTGAGGTTGCTGTGAGCTAGGCTGACGCCATGG
>VSMD01003949.1:0-15317 GCA_008750895.1 Mirza zaza | reverse complement strand
GCAGAACAGGCATAGTCTAGGAGAGTCACTCATACTTTCTAGAGTAACACACACCTCTCTCTCTCTTTCCCCCTGCCCTCATTTAATAGCATTTAGGAGGTTGGAGGGCAAAGTGGACATGTAGTGTGTGCAGTTCAGTTTGTTCTCTAGATGAGGTTAACACTTATTCCTTTTATTCAGCTCTGCCTCCCACCTTTGTTCCTTACTTGAAGATCATGTCTCTTGCTCATATTAATGTCCCTATCCATGTCACCTTCATTGCATCACAGAACTTCAACTGGCTGCCTTTGATGGGGTACAGTGAGGTCACCAGTGGTTGCCCAGAGCCCCCTTATATGGGCTTAGTTACTTTATAACTTGCTCAGAACATCTCATCCTCAACTTGCAACTTGGACAAAGAGCTCCACTGCGCATTGTTGGATTGTTGGTGTTCAAGATACTCAGGGTCTCAAAAGGGCACCTGGAAGTTCTAGTTTCTGAACCCTGTCCATGCCCAGAAGCTGTGTGGTTGTAAAGATTTGGGGTTATCAGTGTTGAAAAGAAACCATTATATGCAACTGATCAGTATCTAGCCAACCTGGGGTGTCAGTTTGACTTTGCCACCAAATGTGAGTGCCTTAATTTGCTGCTGTATTCAAGGATCATAGACTTTGAATGAAAACACATCTTTATATGGAGATTGCGTTGGTCCCTGCCACCACCTTCCAGCCTTTGCTTTTGGACCATAGCAGTCACTTGATATCCTTGCAGATTTGCTTGCTGTTGGCTCCTGGCCTTTCTCATCACATGCACCTTCAATATGTATGCTTGTTACTGCACTCACCAGCCCCAGGGCTGCAGCTGCACTCCAGAGGTGTTTCCACTGTGTGCTCCCACTGTCTGCTGCTTTCGCACAGGCGGCATGTAGTTTTCAGTGTTTCTGGCTTTGTGCTGCTATTTACAATTCTGCTAGGAATATAATTCACCCTTCCACTTGCCCTGTGTAAGTGGTCGCTTTCTCCTGGGTGCTTGCCGCAGTTCCTACTCTTGTCATTTTGGTTTTCATGGATCTTTCAGCTTGATCAGGATCTTTTCTTTCTTCTTCTCCTTTCCCCTTTTTGCACCTGTGGACTAATATGTCAGGAACCACAGTTCTTTTTCTGCCTAGGCATGGTCACTCTTCAAAGCATTCGTAAAATGAAAGCGTTAGTTCCTGGATTTGATCCAACATCCTCATATGCACAAAGCAGAAACACTGCACGTATCTTTTAGCTGCTAGAGTCCCATATATCCTTTATTTTCGTGTATAGAAGGCTCTGGCTTCTATACAAGCCCCGAGATCTGCTCTGCTTTGTACCTGGAGAGTACGCAGTGCACATCTGCATAGCGAATGGATGTCGCCAACAAGAGGCAGGAGGTATGGAAAGGGTGTTACAGCCAAGAAAGAGAAAGAGGAAAGTGTCTTAGGAAATTGGATCGTAAGTAAGCGCATCCTCTTATTAGGGACACCTCAATCTGTTGCAGCGTCATTTAGTGTGTGAAACTAAATGTTAGATGTTTGTTAATGTTAAATGTTAATGTTTGTTAGATGGGGGACCACTTGGCAGCAGACTTAAATACAGATCTATAAGCCGGGAAAACAGAGACTGAAGTACTCTTCTCAGTTGACTTTGATGAATCTGGGACTTAGTGGTCTGCTAACCACCTTTTTACTTAGGCTTTCTCAAACTTACAGTGATGTTCTGTCTTCAGAGAGAAAGTTTCTGGTGGTCCACAATAGGGGAGAAGAATATCTCCTGTTGTTCACGGGCACCACAGGCCAAGAACCTGTTCTAGGCATATTGAACAAGCTAGACTGAGTTGGTTTCATCAGCCATATTAACAGGCTTGGAACAACCTGAATCCTTTGGTCTGAAAGTAGATCAAATAGTGAGACATTTCTGAGACGCTAACAGGCAGGAAGCGAGAAGCATCTCTCTCTCCACTCAGCACCTTCGTGGGCTTTTGGAGTAGATCTGGAGCCTCTGATCAAAGAGAAGCATTTCCTTTCTGAGGCAAGATTGGAGCAGGGCTCATTTGGAGATGGCTGAGGGCTTCAAGGATCTGCACTGGAGAGGGCAATTTGAACATTTATTTAAAGAAAACCTTCATAAAATAAAAGTGGACTTGTACAGAACATCAGACTAGTGGCGTGCTACCTGCCTGCTCTCCCCACCCTACCGTCAGCCACTGAGCTCAATGAATAATAAGCGTATTTATCTAGTAAGGGAGTATGGAAAAGGCAGCCCCTGCAGCTCACCTGCCATTTGCTTTAGTTGAGCTCTGAAATTCCATCTTTCTAGACATCTTCCGTGTCTGGGACTTGGGGAAGAGGGAGGAGATAGAGGGGTGTGGGTCAGGGAGAGCAATTCCTAGAAAAGTTTGTGAGGCCCAGTAGGCCTGGAAGAGGGGCTGCCCTGGAAGGCACGGGAGAAGATCCATCTCTGGGAAGAAGAGAGAGAGAAATGACACAGAGATGCAGAGAGAGGGGAGGGAGGCTGGGGTGGCAGAAAGGAAGCCAGCCAAGTGGGAGGAGGGAGAGGAAACAGATGGAACAAGAGGAAGATGCATGGAGTAAGTGCAAAAAAAAAGGCCAAAGAGGGGAAAAGAGCACAAGATAAGTAAAAGCAGCACCTTGCTTTCAGTTTTTTTCTCTTTCCTTTTTTCTTCTGGCAGAGGGAGAAAGCGAGCCAGCGAGCCAGCGGAACAGTGTGGTTTTTGTGCTTTGGAGGCTTCTCATTGAAGCTGTCAAGCCTCAACCCCTCACGGCAGCTCGTTCTATTTTTACATTTTGCAGAATTGAAATTAAACAAATGACCCTGCGATGGCGTTTTCATGAAGATTTTATCCGGCACACCCACACAGCCGGGACCAGGGTGGCGGAATATTTAGCATAATATTCCATTTAATCAGATAAGAAGGCATCCTAGAGAGGATGGCAGGCACGAAGCTTGGGCTTTGAGAACTGCCTCAAAGAATGGCTTTGATGAGGGTGGAGAGAAGCCACAAAGGAACCTCCTTCTCTGGCTTGGCTGGGCTTGTTAGCAGGAAGAACCTCAGTTAGCTGAATTCTGGTGGAGCTTAGCATTTCCCCTCTCATACTCCTTTTCTTTTTTGGCACTGCATTTGATTCCAGTCTTTGTGAGCTTTCTTGGTTCAGATCTCCTTGGAGATCTCATTGGTGGCAAAAAAATGGCTCACTTTGGCTGAACTTGCCCAGAGTGGAAGCTCATTTGGGCACTCGCCGGATCAGGGAAGCTCATCTGTACTTTGCTGGTGTGACAGTGCTTAGGCACCAGCGTAATGATGTACAGCTCATACTTGGTGAGAGCACAAAGCAGATGATATTTTATTGGTTTAGACGCGGACTTACTCCCTTAAGTCCCAGGAGATTTAGTAGCAATTAAATGCATGGCTCTTTGCACATAACCACTCTTTTGGAGGAAAAAACACAACAATATGTGCTAAGGGGACCAATTAATCAGACATGGTTGGTCGGGTAGATGTAAAAATGTAATAAGACTATTCCAAAGGCTTCTCACTGCTGCGCATGTTTGTGTTTAATAGAGTATTTATGGGCTCTTTTTTCCTTATACATAGAAGGTTGATACAATTCCCCAGCTGTTAACCTCTAAAATGCTGTTTTGACACGTCCAATATCCAGACTAGATAGCAATAAAGAGCGCCGTTGAGTCAGTTCTGACTTCAAAGGGAGCGGCGGATGGAATAGTTCAACTCAGAAAAGAACTCTTCTTCCTGCCAGCTAGCCTGTTCTTTCCCTCCAAACAGAATGAAACAGGCTTACTAGCCAGAGACCATTCCCTGCAGTGACTATAGAAAGGTATCTTTGTCTCTGACGCAGGGAGTGCTTGAGAGCATGAACAAGAGCCCTATGGGTGTGTGTTCAAAGACCTGAAGAAATGCAGGATTGACAGTCCATTAAGGGGAAAGCAGAAGCCAATTTCCTTTCCCTTCTCTAATCAGGCATCCGTGTGTATTTTCTCTCGGTGTTCTTTGTTCTTGGCTATCTGGTTCAGGCAGATCATCTGGCATGGCTTTGAGGCAAAGGAGCCTTTTTGTGCATTTTGGAGAAGAAGGAAGAAAAAATAAACCCAAGTCAGGACTTCCTTTACTACTGTCAAGTTCAAAGTGTGACCTCCCAGATGTAAGCCTCCATCTCTCAGGTCTCCCAGCTCCACTGTGCTCAGAGCCGAGCAGCATCCCACAGTGCCACAAGCCTTACCGTGACTGTCTCCATGGCTGCTTTGTCATACCTTTTCCCCAGCTTCTATACCTGGGCCCTGAGCCTCCTGTCAGGCTCAAGTCTTTTTGACAACAAATTTGCAAAATGAGTTTCTCAATTCATGTATAAGTCGGGAGCTTATACAAAGTCTTAATCCAAAAGTTTCCATTTTCCTGGTGAGGATGGCATAGTTGGCCTTTTCATTAGGGTGGCCCCTGAACAAAAAGCACCTCTGAACACTTCATTATTATTATTTTATTACTACTCAAATGTCATTGGTATCATGGGTTATCACTTACAGTGCTCTTCTGTTCATTTATGTAATCGTGAACATCTTATGCATAATAAATTATTATCATCCACTTATTGTCATTGCAGACACTAAGGCACAGAGATAGGACGCCCAGTATCACACAGGCAGTAAGTAGTAGAACCAGGACTTAAACCAATGTCCTATTTTTAAATACTATGATTTTTCACATCATGCTTTCCTTGTAGGTTCCACTCTGACTTTTCAGTGCCATCTTTTTCTCATAGCTTTCCCAGTCATTTGTCATCAGTTCTCTACCTCTGCAGGTAGGATATACAAGCACCTCCTTGCAGTTGGTATACAAAGGGATTCCCTAAAATATGGATACCTTTGCAAACCTAATTAAAGACATTTAGAACAAAGGAGTAGCCTATATCAATTTTCTTGAGACCTACTGCCTTTCTTTTAGGTTTTGGAATGTTAACCACTGCCAAGTTTTCTTAATATTTCAGTCAAAGAAAATACTGAATGAGAGTTGGGATTATACCTATTCCTATATTGTAACAATGATATTCCTTCCTTTTCTTGTAGTTTATCCTTAGTGGTGAATCCTTCCTCATATCCTGTTTTAGTGGTACCAGTGGTAAATAGATTTCTGTAAGGAAAAGAAATTATAGCAGAATTACAGGGAGACCACTACTTCTAAAAGAGAGCTAAGGCAAGTCTCTTAGGATGCAAGCCTCTATAAATTGGCCTTTTGAAGATTTTCTTCATCTTGGCTGGGGCTATTGCCTCCATTTGAACTCAGCTGGCAACAATCAATAGAGAATGTTAATTTCTGGTCCTGGCTGGTCTTTTGCATGCACAGGCTTCCTGCTATTTGTCTGAGAAAGTATAAACCAGGTAAATAAGGCTGTGCTGATGGCTTTATTTAGCAGTTAGATCAACCAAAGCTAAATGATATATTTTGGCTTGTCAAAAAGCAGGAACAAATTAGCAGGAACAGCAGGGATTTTCTTAGAGTGTTGGCCCAACTGTGATGAGGCTCGAGGACTTACAAAATTAGATTTAAAATATAATTTTACCTATTCCTTTTCTTTCTCCCAAAGTAAAATTTAAGACACCTGTATGCCTCGTGGACCTGAGTGTATATGGCTAGTGCTAGGTTTTGACTCTTCTATCTGAAGCCTGGTATCTCTTAGCAACAGCCAAATTTAATTTAGGTGTTGAGCCTTGGGGCTACCATGTATAACTGCACTGAAATGATGGGACTGTGATCAAGTTTGGGCAGCTGATCGTGTCAGAGGATGAAGGGTGATCCAAACAAGCCTGAAATAGGAAGGAGAAGGATGTAGACATTTGCACTTTTTGTAGATTTTATTTCTGTGTGGGCAATGGAAAGAGATGAGTTGATGGATTGGAGTCTAGGTTTTTCAGGGCACCAGTGAAGTGCCCTTCACTCGTATTCTTTTCCACTAGACTATCTTATCTCTACCAACTGTGGACAGAGTGTAGTGTTTTACTCAATTTTACTCTGTTCTTGTTTATTCCTGTCATATTTTTCCTGCATCCTCCCTTTATATTCTTGTAGCAACCATTTGTTAAACAAGGAATGAGGTGGGTCTTGGGGATGTGGAGTTGAAGAAGATACAATTCTTTTATCAAAGCGCTCATGATGTAGTAAGGAAGATAAACATAAGGTGGAAGAGTCAAAGACACCTTGTTAATGACAACGAAGAGGTAAGAATAAGGTGTCCTGGGAACATGGAATCCAGAGCAGTGAGTAGAACAGCCCAGGTGAATCTGAGAAGGCAGTGGAGGTTTTATGGCAGCTGGGTTTTAAAAGGTGAGTAGCCATGAACCAGATGGAAAAGGGTGAAACCATATTTCAGGCAGAAGGGAAGGCATGTGCAAAAACACGGCGTTGTGAGGTGCCTGACGTGCTTGTGAAGAGTCATGTAGTCAGGCCATAAGGCATGCTCTAGAGAGGGGGTCAGTCTGGTGCAGTGAGTTGGAGTCAGATTATGAAGGTCCAGTTATGCAGCTTGTATCTAACTGGGGTGACCGACATTTTTCAGCAGGAGCGTAAGAAGAGCAGATAATTTTTTAGGAAGAGAACTTCAGAAGCGGTGTGGAGGATGAACAGAAACAGGAAGAGTCTGAAGTTGTGGCTGGATGCCATGGAGGGGCTGCTGGGTAGTGCAGGTGAGATTTGACGGCTTTTGAACACCGGCAAGAAAAATTGGAAAGTATCATCCAGATTTGGGAATTAGTTTAAAAAAGAGTCACCAAAATTTGGTGGCTGGTGAATGGCGGAGGCTGAGGGAAGGAAGGGGAGGAGCCCCAGGTTGCCTAGACATTGTAGCTTGATGTTATCCAAGCTAGGTTATCTAATGGCCATAGCTTGAGATTTAAAGTACCAAGAAAAAGAGTTGAAAAGTAAGATAATGAGATGGAAATTTGAGCAGGATGAGGATTGAAAAGAGGCCATTGGAGTAGAGACGTAAACGTGGCATAAATAGTTTCAGTGGTATTGCAGAGGAAGATGGGGCAGGAGCAAGACAGTACCATCGCACAGAGCTTAGGAGTTGAAGGCAGCAGCGTTTAGGGTCACTACACTTAATATTTGAAAGAAATGGAATGACAACTTACAAGGGAAGGAAGAATGAAAAATGAGTTTTCAAAAGAGGGAAATCACTTGAATATGTTTATCAATAAATGGGAAATAGCTAGATAGAAAAAAGAGAGATTGAAGAAACAGGAATGAGAAGAGACAGCTAGAAGAGTAGGGTCCTTGAGAACTCAGAAGGTAACAGAATCTAGCAGCAAATAGAAACAAACAAACAAACAAACATAAAAACTGGAAGAATTAAATTTGTAGAAGGAAGAATGAAAGGGAACCAGTATTTATGGCCTGCTAAGCATTGTGCTAGGTCTTTTACATTTATTGGTTTATTTAATGTTCATTAAAACCTTGTAAGGGGAGAGAAGGAATGCCCTTTTCTTGGAGAAAGTGGGGAAATAGCAAAGGATGAGTCCTACTTGCAGAAAGAAGAGCAGATGTGAAGGACCCTGGGAGTCTCTTGAAGAGACAACGTCTCTTTCCTCTGTGAAGAAGTGGCAATGCCATCTTCTGAGAGTAAAGTAGGGAGTGAGTAGGGAGTTCAAAAAGAATGGAAAAGTTTTGAAGAGTCAAAATTTTTGACTGTGGGCAAGACAAAAGATCTCCATACAGTGCTGATACCTGTTGGAGTTGGAAAGCTTACTCTGTGTGGCACCATCGTCTCAGTCTGCACCATAGCCCATGAGCGGGGCAGAAAGAGCAACTGGCTGGATTCCCCTTGGGGAGATGCATTGGGAAGGTTTGGCAGAATCACAAGACACTCAAAGTGCTGGTGAGATTATTGCTGAACTGGGCTCAGGGGAACGTAAAGCTAGAAGGTGACTGATAAACTGGGAGATGGAAGAAGAGATTTAACGGAGGAGTAGAATGAGAAATGTCACCAGATTGGAGATTGAGATCTTGACAGATCTCTGGCATTTTGAGATTCTAGGTTGACATCTGGGTAAAAGGTTGCTTCAATGGGCTGCATGTCAGTGATCACCTACCTTAAACTGACATTGGTCTTATGTGTGTGATGAAAAGATGGAACTGTTTATTGTTGAATGTGTGACTGAGAAAGGCTATCAAAATCAACATTGGCTAATCCTCATCCACCTTGAATTAGTTAGGTGGTGGCTTCTCTGGAACCTGAGTGTTGTGGTGGATGATGTCTCATGGGTCTGTCTGCCTAGGTCTTACCATTATGTACAGGTGCAGAGCCCAATTAATGGGTTGTTTGAGACTTTCTAAAACATGTGATTGCAAGCTTTTTCTACTATAGACTTTTGAAGGTCCAAGCCTCAGAATTATTTTTTTAATGGGCTATATTATTTTATTTTATTTTGTGTCACAATGACTTAAAATAAATTTGTCCCTTCCAGAGAACAGTTCGTGGCTCTCGCTTCATGAAATTTTGGGTTCATGAAGTGAAATTTCTAGGCCATTCCCTATACCTCCACTACAGGCAAGTAAAATAACAGCTTTCATTTTCATCCAGTCTTGCACATGCTATGGGACTGACCACACAGCCACATGGTTTCTACAAGTGTTGTCACGAGAAGCCAGGCACTGGCTTCTGCATGGACCTGCTGAGGCAGACAAAGGATCTTTCTGTCATTCAGGGAACAGCACCCGCAAGTGAGAGCCCTGCCTATCTGGCGCCTTCTGACTTGTTCTGTTAGGGTTCTCCATAGTTTGTCTCTCTTTACTCCCTGTCCCTACCCTGGGTTCAGCCTCAGTCTCCCCCAGTACCCAGGCGTTGTTTGCTGGATCACTGTAACATCTGTAGTTTGGTGCAAGCACATGTCTCTGTTCTATATACAAATACCGAAAGAACACAGGTCTCTAGGTATCTGTAAACAATAGCCGTCATCCAAAAAGAGCTTTAGAAATAATAAAAAAAAAATCTTGGTAGTGTTTTATCTGCCTGTTTATTTGTTCACCTTGATTATAGAGCACTGAAGCAAGGTTTTGAAATGCCCTCTCTATGCCAGTCCGTTATCCTGCCTTACAGGTGGTTCTGATTTCTTCTACTGTTATTACAGTACGAGACCAAAGGTAATTACCCAGGACTTCAGTTTAGACGTCAAACACAACTACACAGGAAACAACCTGTTAGAGTGTCCTTCTTGTGATTCAGTTGTCATTTAGTTTTATGGTGAATTCTGGATGAGAAACACTAAAAATTAGGATCTTAGTTGCCCTTTATGGCTTAACTTTATGTGTTCCTTGCCCTTGGGGAACCTAGAATTGTCTCATTCAGCCTTTTACAGATGAAGAAAATGAGGCCTAGAGAAGGGAGGTCACTCATCCAAGTCACCCAGGTTCATAGAACTGGCTGGTAGTAGATATGGGAGTAGCACCCATCTTCTGTTACAGAATTTAGTGCTCTGAGGCTGTCTGGGGAGAGCCCCACGCCCTAATTGCTGGAGAAGGGTACTTTGAGGTGGTGTGCAATGGTGCATCCATCTAGATGACAGCTTGCAGGGTAGCATGCTGGTCCTCAGTTGGCCTCGCACATAGACTGTCTTGTCAATTTCTCATCCTGCACCCACTGAATCTTTCTCCTCCTTCCCTTGTTTTCTGGTGAGTGTGTGCTTAAGGGAGGGTGATTTGAGCAGGTCAGTTTTATTTTGCCACCACACATGTTACAATCATATGCAGATGAGTAGCAAATAAAAATTAATCTTTTGATTATTATAATAGGTCACTCTCTGTTAGGGGGCAGAGGTTTGCATTGATAATTGAGAGCTGACTCTTTCTAAAATGTCACTGGTCTCTCATACAGCAGAGAGGCTAGAACCGTGTAGACCAACAACAGAATTTACCTGGCCTTGTAGCTGGGGGGTGTAGGGGTACAGGTGAGCTTCAGGTAGCATGCGTATGGATTTTTCTGTTTGCCAGTCATCTGTCACCTGGCTTCTGGCTTGCCAAGGTATGGCATGGACTCTCTGACCCGCCTCAGGAGAGGCAACGGAATCAGTGTTCTCACAAATCCAGCTTCCCCTTTCAGAAGAGGGGCTGTCAGTGAGTTTGGTAGGTTAGGTGTTTATTGCTGCAGAAGCAGGCAGCAAGCAGACATCTGTTAACTCTGGGATTTCTATCACGGAAGGGGTATGCTATCATAGAAAAGGATAAAACATGCTTAGAAAGAAGGGATCTCCAAGGTGTATCTCTTCCCTACACAGATGGGAGGTGATCGATTTGACCATGGACAAGAAAATAGTATGGGACCCAGTTAAACTGCTGATAAGAAAGTTAAGGAAGTCCTCCAAGAAAGTTTCCTGCTCTCCCACCTCTGCCTCCCCCAGAACATGAGTTGATAAATTATATTTTGGAACCCTTAAAGATATTATATATGCTCCCTTTTCCAGGGTATGAGTTCCCTGAGAGTTTAGCTGCACAGCACTCACGGTCATTTTGGAGAATGGTTCCCTATTTTCTGATTATTTTGCTCTCTGATTTTGCTTTCCCCAGAGAGACTCCCATCTGGACAAACTCTCAGTTAACAGCCATGTAGTCATCCATGTTAATAGCTTTACTGAGTATGTACTTAGACATGCTAGCCGTGAAGAGAAATGTGAGATGTGGTAGGTGTTTCAATATATCAACGGTATCTATGCTTTGACTATTTTCCCGGTCTGTTCAGATGCTATTAACTGCTTCCAAAATGCTCTAAATGATGTGTTTGTAGTCTGGATTGTCTCTCTGTTATCTGTGTTATTGTTTCTGTCTGTTCTTAAATATCTCATTAAATACTTTCGTGTTTTATCTGTTTCATTCTCCTGTGCCCCAGCCACACCGAGCCTCGTTTACCAAGGTAGGCCATTTTGCTGTTATGTCTTGGAGACAGAAAATGGTGACATGAAATGAACATCACTGTCCTGCTTACAGCCCCCTTCCTCTCTCATAATATAAGCCACCGTCTCTGTTGAACGTTTAGCTGAAACCACAGTGCAGAGTTTCAAAGAGCCATCTCTCAAACACGGGTATCGTTAAGGTCCAGCGATTTCTAACCACAGATTTACTATCTTTGGAATAAGAGCCCAAGAGAATCCTAACTCACGTCCACTGCAGAAGGGCAAGTTAAAGACGGTCTTGGCATTCTGGAGATCACTGACCCTACAGGCATTGCATCCTTTCAGTTTTATTTTGCTAACATCTGCGGTGTACTTGTGTGCCATTTGGTTAAATTATTGCAAAGCTATAGTCAGTGATGCTCTGCTTTTATTTCTAGATCACGTCAGGGTATGGCTAACAGGTTCTCACTCTGGGCTGAGTGCTTGGGTCATGAGATAACAGATATGAAAGAAGCAATCCTAGGAATGAGCTGCATTTAAACATAATTTAAAGCTCTGGTGCTGCGTTGCCATTCGGTAGGGCATGATGGCATCTGTCTTCCCCAATGTCACTTACAGCAAAGTAGTGACAGAGTTTCAATGAAAGATATTCATTTGACCTTGGCATCAATCCAGGTCTGATCCATATCTGAAGAATCACCGTCATTGTCATCCTTGTCATCATTGTCATTAACAGTCTCTTACGGAAACTTTTACCATGTGTCAAACTCGGCTGAGCACACAGTACATTCATGATCTCACTTACTTTACAACACCACCATGAGTCAGTATTATTAATTTCCCAGTTTTAAAGATGAGGAAACTAAGATTTGGGAAGCTAAAGGACTTCCTCAAGGTTATTTTACTGGTGTGCAGATCTGGGGTTCAAATCTAGATGTGATTTCAGAGCCTGAGCTTCTAACACAACTATGTTATACGAAACAAAGGAATCAGAAACGGTTTATCAGATTACCAGATTTATGGGGGTAGGGATACAAAGAAGCATAAGTCACCTCCCTCCCCAATGGCTTCAAATGTTACTGGGCAAAAAGTCATTTCAAAACTAATTAACAGGCTGAGCGCAGTGGCTCATGTCTGTAATCCTAACACTCTGGGAGGCTGAGGCAGAAGGATTGCTTGAGCCCAGAAGTTTGAGGTTGCTGTGAGCTAAGATGATGCCACTGCACTCTACCTGGGGCGACAGAGCGAGACTCTGTCTCAAAAACAAACAAACAAACAAAAAACAATATACTAAATGCCCAGTACGGAACATAATAAATATTATATTAATAAGGAAGGGGTCTTGGAGAAGGTGAGCATCACACTGGGCCTTGAATGTGAGCAAGACTGACAGATGGAAAATTAATAGGAAAAACATTTCACACAAGGGAGGTGATATGAATGAGCATGAGCAAGCAAAAGGCATATGAGGCCTTCAAAAGGGTGAAGAACGGTGGGAACGGGTAGAGGGTGAATTAACCAGGAGTCTAGTTTTTGTGTACTCATCTGTTTGGCAGTCAGATATTAACTGATTGCCTCCTATATGGGAGATGTTCTCTAGGGGAAAGAATAGATTTTTTTTTTTTTTTTTGCAGAATTCTCTGGCTGGCCTGCCTTGTGCAAATATGCCTAGAATCAGTGTTTGGTCAGCAGACTCCGCTCTCACCTTTGCAAGTGCACACACACTTGCTGGAGTATGCCCTGCTCCCAGCCTTTCTTCCCTGGCCAACATGTCAGAGGAAAGAGAACAGCTGTGGCATCTCATTTTACTGATTTATTTCTAAATTTGAAAAATAAAATATAGCAAGGCAATAGAGAAGAGTTATAAAAATGTTTAGAAGAAATGGAAAAATCACCCATAATCCTACCCCCTAATATATCTAAGGCTTGTAATCTCTTCTAGTTTTCAGCATGGAAATAATGCTTTTATTTTGGCATGCTTCTAATCAGATGGTGTGTGCCATTTTGCTTCCTGCTTTATTCACAGAGTTAGAGCTCATAAAAATGTGTTGAATAAATGAACACCGAGGCACAGCCTTCACAAGAGCAAGGTACACCACCTCTTCTCTGTTGTTGTTCATGTCAATTGTTTTCAACATTCTCTATTTAAATAGAGATGAGAGCAGTGAAGGTTTTCAGGTATCCTACTTTTAAGGTGTGGCTTTTGAGTCTTGTTACAGAAAATAGGAACTATTTCAACTGGTAATCAGGAGACTTGGAATCCTGATGGACTAGAGCAAGATAAGGTCACTGTAGTCCAATCAGTCCCTAAGAAGAACCATTATAAATGCAAAGGCAATCTCTCTCATTTGTGATCATGGGCATGATTCTTTTTTTTGTTTCTATTTACCCAATCTTGCCCTTTTTTCTGGCATCTGGTTAAGGAATTGGGACTTTTTGTAGATAAGGGTTGTGGGGGAACTTGGACCAAGTCCTTGGAATTTGAATTCTTTCCTCCCACAGGGGTTGAGTCTGGGCTGCCATTCCTGCCCACTCTGTGATCCAAGTAGTTGCTTATGTTTTAGAATTGCCATGAGATTTTGGAAACTCAGTAACTGCTAGTCAACTAAAGAAACACGTGTAGAATTAGATTAGTAGTTAAGTTCTACAAATCTTAAACCTGCAAAAAGTACATGGAGTTCCACCTACAGTGATCAGCATTATCCTTCTGTCTCTCATCCATTTTTACCTTTTTGAATCATTCCAGAGAACTGTTCTAAAAGAACTCAAGTGTCTGCTTTGACAAAGAAACCACACCTCCCTTCAAAACTTCCTCCCCTCAGCTTCTGAATTCTTCTGACAGTCTAATAAATAGGTCCAATAAGAAAATATTATTGCATTTCCTTGAGACTGATTTATCCTGGGAAGCATCTCCTCTGTCTTGTCTCTGTACACCTTGCGCTAGGATGGTAACTGTTATATAAATCCAAAGATAAATGCCCAAAAACATCAGCAGCCAAATTAATTCCAGAATTTATTGCACTCATGTGAACTGAATGATCAAGCTCAAGTTTGATGAGATTTTCCGGGTGTGATGAGATAGATGTTCTGGGTAGACAAAGCATCAGAGCTAAGAGGACAGGATGTGTGCTAGGTACAGGAAGAAAGGAAGCTCTTTCGGGGGAACTGAGTCAAGCAGTCAGAGTGTGGCATCTCAGCAGTTAGACCACCGAGAAGGGGATCGTGATGCTTGGGAAGCTGGAGCTGGGTGCAGTGAACGTCAAAAGCAGTGGACAAGGGGACAAGAAAGCAAGCCAGAAGGGAACGGGTGACGCATCGTCATGCCCTGTTTATCCACAGCGACAGGTCTCAGAACTGGATGCGCTTCTGCCCTCTGCCCTCAAGTACCACCCAGAAGAGCTGGAAGATACTGTAATACACACTTAGCAGTTCCAGTGGCTCTGTTTGTTCTTCTCCATATGGAAGGCCCTGAGTTAGGGACTTGAGAAGAGAGCTTAGCTGTCTAAAGAAAAACTAGCAAAAGATGCTGAATTTGAACTAAATGGATTGCCTTGCCCTGCCACGTGCTCCTCAGCTGAAAGCAGGCATCTGTGCACATGGCAGTGGTTCTGCCACCTTCTATGTATGTGGCTTCCCTATGCTTTAGACTGAGTTTGAAAAAGTGCTTAGCACATAGCAGGCCCTCATTGTTTTTCCTATTCTTTTTTTCCCCACTTAGCCTAGATATATTTCTGTTCCTACAGGCACAAAGCCAAGGGCCCATGTGTTATGGTTCTCAGAGCACTGGACTTAGTTATCAAAGCTCATGGTTATTAAGCATTTTCTCTGTACCAGGGAAGGTATTGAAGGAGTTATCTTTTCTCTTGACTTCTGAAAATGCTGAGGCTTTGAAGACACTGATTAACTCACCAAGACCACAGATTGGTCAGAGGAAGACTTCCATTGGAACCCACTTTCATGATTCTAAAACCTATGCTTTTTACTCCAGTGACAATTGTGTCTCTCTGTCAAAACCAGAACAACTGGTTTTGATTCCCAACTCTGCTCCTTCCTAGCTGAATATTTCATCACTCTGGCCCTCAGTTTATTCATCTGTCAAATGGTGGGGTTGCGTTGGCTATTTTCTGACATCCCTACTAGCTCTCAAGTTCTGTGCACTGTCTAACGCTTAGTCTTAGAGTATAATCTCAGTCTGCAATATATGTGTGAAGGGCAAGATACATTTTATTTTATTTTATTTTAGAGACAGGGTCATGCTCTGTCACACAGGCTAGAGCATAGTGGTGTAGTCAGAGCTTACTGTAACCTCAAACTCCTGGGCTTAAGCAATCTTCCTACCTCAGCCTCCTGAGTAACTGGGACAGGCTAGCCCCACCATACCAGGCTAATTAAAAAAAAAATTTT